>JAYMFT010410388.1:5932-18284 GCA_038088735.1 Panulirus argus | reverse complement strand
TATTATTATTATTATTATTATTATTATCACCCAACCCCTTTCACCTGGTAAGGTGACGTTTAAGACTGAGCTGGGAGGGCAGCTGTCAAGACATTTTAGTGTGTATATGTTCCTCAGTATTTTGTGTGGGGTAGGGAGTCTAAATATAAGTTTTTGAACTGTCAAGCAGACGTAGTAGGCTTTTTATTTCTCCTTGGGGTTAGTTACGGCATAGTTTGGATGCGAAGGGTATAATGCTATTCAGAGATAAGAATGCCCTGCATACTAAGGTGAGATGCTATGGGGGGTAATTTTGTTTCATAGTGTAGATGTTGAAAGTTCGTGGTGATTAGGTTATAGTAGAGCGGATGAATTGCTGATAAGGGATACTGAAAGATCCAAGCTGCTGCGTCACATGATTAATGTGTGGCCATCGGCAACTCAAGGGTGTGCGTTTTGATAACTGCTTCTTTCCCTACACATCGGAGCTTTGGAACTCTCTACCTTCTCATGTCTTTCCCAATAATTATGACCTGGCTCATTTCGGAGACAGGTTTTTCACTTCCTCAAAAATTCGCAAATACTTTCCCTTTCTTTTTTTTTTTCCTTTCTTAATTCTCTGTAAATTTCAATTAGGGCCCGGCCTTGATGTGGACTTTTGTCCGTGACTGGAGCTTTCAACATAAAAAAAAAAAATAGTTCATGGGCAGTCAGTCTGCCGGTGACATTTGCGCTTTTGTTTGTCTTGTGGTGAGCGCATATTGCGTGTGATGCCCAGAACAATTGGCGCTTTGTTGACTGGCAGTGAGTGATCATTTAAGGCGACGGGAGGGTGTATGGTTGGTTGGACTCGTGTCCTTCTGGGGTCAAATGAGTGGCTAAAGACTTTTGTGGAGATCGGGAATATTCTGTTCTGGGTGTGACATTGTTCCATTTGTTTTAGGTGATGTGATTTAATGGTACAGTCGTATGTGCACGAGCTGACCTTTATAATGTAATCTCTAAGAGGTGTTACTGGACTCCTCCGCAAGGTTGTAGCATTGTCAATAGACGAAAAGTAACTGTCTCGTCGAGGAAATTTCAACTCCGAAAGAGTCCATTTCATGATTCTGACTGAAGCGCAGTCTTGAAGCTGCAGGAGCGCCATGAAAGAGGTTCTGGGGTTATATATGATAATAAGAGAGAGAGAGAGAGAGAGAGAGAGAGAGAGACGAGCCACAAAGACAGATGAAGAAGTGCCGAGTTACAGCAGACAGGCGGAAGGCGACGGCACCAGAATATACAGATTCATTAAATTCCTGTTCTAAGCTGTTTACAAAATTCTGAACCATCTCTACCGCACTGGGGACTGTTGGTCTTACTTTCTGTCTTGTCAAAGCTAAGCTACCGAGGTTAGACTAATTTTCTTTTCCTTACATACACCATACATCTATCCTAATCTAACGTATTTCACATTTGGTCTTCACATATTTTCTTTTCCTCTCATTTCAACCTGTTTTTCATTTAAGGCCTGGCCTCGATGAGGACCTTCGTCTGTTAGTATGCTGGATCTAGTGGCTATTGACTGATAAATCATTAAAAAAACATGTAAATGACATTAAAAAACGAATATTTGCAAACTTAAAAAAAATGCAAAAACTATGAGTTATCTTTAATATAAGAATTATAGTACAATCGTCTCCAGGTAACTGAAACAAACTTGCTTGGGGTAGTCAAACTAAGCTGCATGCATTACAAAAGACATACATGGCTTTAGAATTACGCTTATCTTGTGAGGCAGGTATTAAGTTTTCTGTATGTGGATATAGCCTGACGTTGCCGGCCAAACGACCCTTCAGTTGACAATGTTACAGCCCAAACAACGAACCTGCCTCAGTCGTGGAATGCGTGCCCTTCAGCATCTTAGCATGTAAACACCCCACGTTAGCCTGCTTCCATCATGGATTTAGACGAAACAATGTAACAGCACCTACACTTTACCAGCTGGGAGCGTCTTGGATTCCTGTCCAGTAGGAAACATTTGCACACACACTTCTTCCAAACAGGAAATACTTCCGAATGGGACCCTTAAAGCAAAACGACAAATTTAAAGTGGTAAATAACCTAATAATGCTTGCAAAGGGTTATATACCCAAGCACAAGCAGCGTAGCAGGAAACATTTGCACACACTTCCTCCAAACGGATAATAAATCTGGATGGTGCCCTTAAAGCAAAACGACAAATCTTAAAAGGAAATAACCTGATGATGCTGGCTGGGGTTTATACCCAAGCGCAAGCACTAAACGCAAGCACCTGCAAGAATGCCTGATCCAGCTGCTGAAGTGTCACGTTCACCTCGAGATAAAGAACACCGAGGAATTCGTCCCTAAACACACATGACGGACGGACACAATCCGTGACCTTACATTTTCTACTCAACACCCGATCATTTGCTTCCTTTAAGTTTATCGATAAATTCACATTACCTTAGTCAGGGAAAAGTTATTTCCTCTTCTTTTAAACGAGCTAGATGCTCGACCTGGGATAAACGATGAGATCCCAGACACCTAAGATTAGCTAAACCAGAACACTCGGGTGTGGGGGAGGTGAACAGACCCATACCTGCAAATGACAACAGAGGTCCACAAAACCAACAGGGGCATTTAAGATCAGGATATACCCAGCGGAAAAAGCTTCCAGAGTTTATAGCTCAAAACTTAATAAGTATGACAGCAATAGAGAGTTAATGTATTTACTGACCCCATACACCCAGACATACATTCAAAGAAAGTGTAAGAGAAGGTATATTGAAGGGACGATAAAGAAATAACAATAAAGCCCTTAGAATTCAGGTAATGAGGTTTACATCTAGAGTTGCCAGATGTAGATATACCTACCATGTTAAAGTGGAACTGCGACAACTCTACTTACCACTATACCCCATACCTTGTGTTTTTATCGTCCAAATCATAGTTCCTGGACTGACACTTAAAGAGGATGTGACCATAAGAAGCCTTTACTCTTTTCGCCACATGAAAAGACGCATATAATGTTTTCTCATTCTTGTATTACTGTCATACGAAGTTCCTGAACTATCACATACTGTATGTTGAAAGAACTACCAACCGCTAACCAAGTCTTGGTGACTGATAGGCCGGGTGGCGACATACCATCTAACCAGTATAGACTGAATGTATGAAACGCTTTTGGTACACATTGCCCCGGGCCCATGTTATTCGCTGATGCAAAGCGTTGGCTAAACAATTCAGAATACAGACGACCTGCATTACAAAGTGGAATTTTGAGCTGCTTTAAATGTGATACAGTTCAACGTCCCAGAGGATCATGACACAAGAGGCGACTGCAAAATTTCTAGCAGTCACTTTGCATGTGGAACTATAGAGATGTAGGCCGTTTTTATCCTTTGCAACCTGAAGTGGCAACCATGCTTTAACTGCACACGATGAGAGAGCCCAGGGCGATCTAGATAAAGAACAGCAGTTTGGAAGGAGAGAATATTACCCTGAAGAAACTAAACAGTGACGAGGTTACCCAGACGATTCTGCTGACATGTGTATTGGAGAAACTCCCTCAGGTGCTGTTGACGGAGGAAGACTGTTGGATGAGGCAAGCATCTCTAGCAGGGTGGCGATCCTGAATTGTGTAAGCGTGATGCCGGAGAGAGTGAAGTTAGGACACCGGGGAATTTTCAAACACCGATTATCTGCTTCAGAGCCGATAAGGTGTAATAGGTGTCAGGGGTGACCGCCAGGTGCACATACGGTCAGGAGTGCATGGATTCGATTATCTGTTTCAAAGCCGATAAGGTGTCAATGGGTGTCAAGAGGTGAGAACCAAGTGTACATATAGGCCGCGGCGCGGGGCTTACTTCGAGCAACAACCGACGGGATACTGTCTGTTTACAGTGGTCATTTGAAGGGAACTTTAGATGTATGTCTCGCCTCCTTACATAACTATGATTGAAATTGATATTGTTCACTCAGACCTCGAATAAAGCCTCAGAAACAGTGATTCCACAACACATAAGTTCATCCATCACAATCTATATCCTAGGCTTGAATCGAACCGCGCCAGTATTTCAGTGCGTAGTAACAATAAATATGGCCTAAAAATTATCAAAGGGCATTCGTCTTAAAAGTCTAATTGCCATTCTTTACAAATTCATTAGTTCGTCCCAAACTTAAATACTGTGATTAGTTTTGGTAATACTAGCAGATTTGGGCCCTCCGTGCCCTCGTCTGCTACCACCTGCGGCAGAACGGTGGAAAGGCATTGTCCATCCCTGCCAGTTTTTCTTTTGATGCCTCCCCTATAGACGATAGAAACTTCATACTCAAAAATAACATATTTCACTGAAATATGCCCCCTTCCCCCCGAGCCATGACTATAGAGGAGTTCAAACACTCTTTGAGATAGTGGAAGATATCAGAAACTCACCGATTAGTGTGGTAAAAGTGGAAAGGCATACGGATTTTCATAGAAAAACCTGCAATCTGTTGACTCTGGATATGAAGCGAAATAATTATGATCTCTATTCTTAAACGTACCTATTTGCCAAGAAAATGTTGAATTAATGGCAAATCGTGTATGGGGATGGTCGTCTTGCAACAACCTGTTTTTTGTAGTATATACAGTATAAACTACAAGATATAACTTGATATAATATTTTTACAGAAATTTGCGACCCTTGCAACTAACAATTTCCAACCCCTACGGATCTGGATAACTTTTTGGCAACAGTGTATGGGGATAGTCATCGTGCGTCTGCCAACTTTTTCAGTGTTTTGAAAGGAATCTTCTGTAATCCTTTTGCGCTACCACTCACAGGATGAGCATGGGGTGCACAGTAAATTCGCCTGGGTGACCGGCAAATATCAAATCAATCTAGAAACCTTTGAATACAGAACTGAAAAATCAGGTAGCTTAAAGTCCACGAATAACGATTTTTGCCCTAATATATATAAAGTTCACAGGTAGGCATTTCTCCTTAAGTATTTACTTTACTTTTCTATCCTTGCCTTAGTATCCTGTGGCAAAAAAAAAAAAAAATCAAAACACTCGAATGGTCTGGCTGTTTACATTCCATCATGTATCTATGCGAGTGATCCAGTACAGTGGTGATAATGAAAAAATGTTCAGATGTGCAACCATTTAAAGAGCAGGGGGGGGATCATACAAGATTTATATGCTTAATGGAAGAACCTTAGATTTACTTGAACCATCATCTCGATTCAAGGATTCTTTTATTATTGTTGATGAGGATTTCAGTACTAGCCAACCATCCTTCATCTCGAGGATGAACAAATATAGCACAGTTGGTTCGCATATCGTCAATGTCACACGAGATCCCTGACGTCTCCCTCGTCACACTAGATGCCCCAGCACATACTACGGAGGCCGACTAATCTCTTTTACTTCACATGTATTAATTAGCATACCTAATTTTAGTGATCATTCCATCTTGACAACTGCAGATACTTGTTCAGTTGCTACAGTCCTGCCCAGCTGTGGATGGACCACCAGAAAGGCGAACTGGGATCTAAACCCAAAGAAAGATTTTGAGGCTAGTATGCAGCCTACGTCACGGGCAACTGTCCTCCTTCGCCCGCCTCTTTTAAGGCTGTAATTAACCACCAACCACCAGCACTTGGCAACAGGACTACCAACAGGGATGAGAAGAGCCTCACACACTGCCCTCACCCGGGATTGCTAGTCTACCCGGGAGTTAGAGCTGAATATCCCGAAGGACGGCAAGGTTTGAGAAAATGAGGCCGGATTCACGGTCATGGTCTGCGATGCGATATGTCTGTTGTGACGTTACAGGATGGATATGTAGTTCCAAGCAGATGACGATTTTGCTGTAATCATATGACTAGTTCTCGTTATCGAATGTTGCGTAAAGCATTGTGTAAGATGTCATTATATAGAAATCTGCTTGTAGTTACACTGTAAGTGAAAAGTGAAATTATGCGGGGCTGTGTACAACCGTCAGTTACCCAAGGCAATCCAGTCTCGTCTAGAAACTTTTCGCTCCAGCGGAGTCCATCGTTCTCTTGCTTCAGATTGTCCTGCAGCCTCTGTGCTACAGGAGCTCTACAGGAAAGATCCTGGTGTTATAAATCATGGAAACGTGAAAAAATGCGATAAATCAAGTTTCATTGTCCTTTGGATGGTGCTGCCAGATAGTCAGGCGACTTGAATCACATTCCCTAAGACTGACCCATGTGAATCGCTTTTAAGTAAGGCACCAGAAATATGGCAGTTAAAATACAAGTGAAATATAGGGGAAATAAATTGGTGGTTTATAGACGTGTATCTAGTATTCGAGTGGCATACGTTGACACATAAACTACAGTAGACTAAGGATCTTTAAGAAATAATGAAAACTGAGAAACGAGCCGTATGAATGAATTTAACATCTCATGTAACTTTTCTTACTTCTGCAGTTTGTACCGCCATCGCCAAATAAGGTAAGAAATAAATCCTTTAGACTACGTGCCATTAATTACATTATGTCACCCCGGGTTACTGGAAAACTTCTACTCTTTTTTCATCCGTTGCACTAATTGTCATTCTAGATAAGCTCATAAGCCCCAGAGATAAACTCGTTAATTGTTGTTGACGCAATCGCATCCGGCAGCACCAGGAATGCTCATGTCATCTGCCACGGTTCTTTCAACATCCTCCACTCTATCGCTACGTGCTTCGCCGAACGGCTGGTTCGGCTTCGGAATTTCCAAGACCGTCCACGAAACGAGAGAGATCTCGCGTTACCCGACGCGTAAGCAATTGTGATAATTTACACCTTTGGCATTGTATAAAGCGACCGTAGCCTCAAGAGTTATGTCGACCAATGTATCATTTTATTCACATTACTGACAGAATAGCATTACAATACATTACCAACTAAATGAAATTCATGTCTGCTTAATAGTTAATATATTATCATTTTGAGAGAAGACGAAAACATTCGAAAGGATTTCCTCTATTATTGCGCAGCATAACTCCACCAACATTCACCAAAATTTTTAATTTCTTTTAGTTGTAGTACCCATTTGCTCAAAGGCAAACAAACATTTTATTATATTCTTATTCCAGTAAAAGGTGAGGAATAATTTAAGATTACAACTTTACAATCGACAAGGGTACATGAGATACGGTACAAAATTAGTTTCAAGGTGATACGTTTGTTTGTATATTATACTGAGTGAAAGTTGATACGCACATTTGTAGTTACAGCAAAACTAAATTTCATGACAAGATCTGCTTATCTCATATACCGTTGTTATTCGCTTGTATTCACTACACTTTAAAAACAAATGCTTGGCATGAAACCCAGCTAACTACTGGCAACTATCACGATTTGAGGTTGTAGTGACATTTCTTTGATGCATCATTCACATATATCCATATTTGGCCAGAGGATGCTTTGCCATGAATTTCTTGTCAAACTTTTGCATGATGAAACTTCCGGAAACTGTCACATATGCAGTACTTACCAGCTACGTTCTCATGGTAGGCTTGGAACACTACGAGAATTGTTCACTGACCATACACACGCAATATGCATATACATGCTTTCAATCCTTGAAGAAATTTTACTCACTGTTTCGAACGTACATCAAACACCCCGCAGGAAGTTGATCGTCGTATGGCCTCACCGGAGAAGGAACGTAACTGGACTGAGGGAGGAGGGAGGTAAAGGCAAGGTTAGCCCGTGTCGGGGGCGAGCGGGCTTCCTCCTCCCGCCGGTAGGGTTGATGTGAGGGGGGTCAGCTTACTGGCGTAACCACAGGCTGGGATGGAGAGGACGTGTGATGTTTCATGATATACAGGGAAAATATTCCCATATCAATAACTGGTCCACTAATAACATACACTAACTACCTTCTATTGTATTTTCGTTTATGACTAAACACCTAATAAAATTTATTGTCATGATGGAGTCATTCTATATTTTTTTTGTGGCATATAAAGCACACATTACGTAAAACAAATGCACAGGAAAATAACTACAGCAGGAGTTGTGAGGATGGTGGTGTAGGATGCAAGCGGCACCGTCTCTCTCGACAAGCCTCTTAGAGTAATAAAGTATTAAGAGTTGGTGTATTGCAGCTTCATATGGATATTTTCTAATCATTATCGATGTCCAGATATTTAACTGCACACGAGACATTTCGAGCAACTAACGCGGATTTTTTCACAAATGCTAAAAAATTCGCTACCACAAACCTGTCAAAAATGTAAACAAAACGGCAGGCATGGCGGATTCTTGACACACATAAGGGTTTAGGTTACGTAAAGAAATGTTTACTTCCATTAAGAGAGGTGCAGCATGCATGAGTTTGCCCAAGTCTCTGATGCCAGGCCAACTGAAGAGGAATTTTATCAGGAGGTACAAAAGTTTCTTACGGGACCCCTTTACCTCCTCCATTAGTCATCCTGTTTTTATCCACTAAGGTTTTAAGCCATGAGCTGTAAGGCCAAAGAGGGTATGGAAGATGAGAGAGGGGTGGAATGGAGCGCTTTGTTGATCTTCATATTCTGAGATTCCATTGAAATTTACGGGCCCCCTTTTGGGCCCCCGGGGACGCTGTACCCGCTGTACCTCTCAGAGGTTACTGGCAATACTCCTCAATGATATCACGATGTAACCATAAAGATTTAGTTTCATGACATTTTTTTGAGTCTTGGGAGACCGATAATGTACATTACCATGATAGTCTTGATGCTATTTTCCGTCAAACAAGACAGTGTGAAGCTCAATATATATGTCAGCATTTATATATGACTCAGCCATCCCGGTATGATAAGGTCACTTGAAAAATTACTAGGCAAGCTATTATTGTAAGCTATTATTGTTCTGTTATATTCTAGACATGAATAAACAGTTGACACCTCAATGTGGGCCAACACAGCTGGCAGTATATCTACAGTGCTCACAAGTGCCCGGAGAATCCCTGCATAGTAATAAACTGTGACAGTTACCAATTCGGTAGATCTTCAAAAGATACTTGTTCTAGTCTGGTTTAAAATAAGCATGAAAACAAATTTAGTCTTAATTTTAGGAGCCATAAATTGAATGTAAAGGAAGTTCCATTTCATCATAGTTGAATGTTATGAACAATTAGTAATGGGAAGTAAGATACATGATACTGGCATTGCATGACAAGGGTCCTCACCGCCAACAGCCACAAGTTAACACTGTTGTTTTCTTCCTATTTCCAACGCCAGACGTAGTTTATTTTTACAGCCGCCATGATGAGAACACGTCTTGCCTCGTAATCCACATACGTATCAGTATTTCTAGTATTTACTTGGGGTTGGTCGATAAAATGGGTACTACCTGGCTCAAGCTAGGGTATATATGTATATAGTGCCCACATGTTCCCCGCGTCCCCTAAAAGGCGACTGCGAAGGTCGGGAGCGGGAAATCCTCCCTTCCTGTTTTACTTTCCAAAAGAAGGAACATAGCAAGGAGCCAAGCGACGAATTTTCATTCTAAGGCTCAGCCATCTATTCTTGACACAACCTTGCTCACACGGAAAATGGCGAGCATATATATATATATATATATATATATATATATATATATATATATATATATATATATATATATAATTTGTTCATTAATATTTTCTTAAACCATTTAGATTATTCGAGAAATTGAATTTTGATCAATTTAACATTAATCACCTGAGGAAGTGGCAAATGTGTTTCATCACAATTTCTTTAGAACCCGAGGGGTGTTTATAATGACAAGAACTTTAAATTTATGTTTAACGAAACAATTATTGAGTTCCTTAACCAAAAAGATCAACAACTTTTGTAATTCAACTTCTCTTCCCACCTGATCAATCTATCACTAAATGTACAACTGATTAAGCCGCTATTTTTGGTACCTTAGTTTCCTCTAACTGGATGATTCAGTTTCTAATCCTCCGCCTATATCTCCTTCCACTGAACTTATGCCATCTCTCATATTCTCCTCACACAGGGTCTTCCAAGCAATCTCCCAACTCCAGACGGACAAGGGATATGGCTCAGATAGCATACCGCCTCAAGTTCTAAGGGAGTATGCTTCTGAGCTAGCACCAATCCTTGCCTGCCTATTTCGCCTCTGTCTGGCAACCCATAATTTTCCTTCTGTGACCTGTTAAACAGCATTCGTCCTATTATTCAATGACAGTACCTACCTGTCTGAAAAGCCTTTCACTGCTTCCACAAAGAATCTAATGTTTTGGATGTAATTGAAGCCTTATGTTCAAAGTTCTTCTCTATCCTATTTCATGACAAGGATAAGACTGGCCACACCTTTTATGAAAGTGCCCTTCAGGAAGTCCAATCTCTGGTTTTTGTTATCATTATGACAGTCCCTGTTTTAGATAAATGTCTCTTACCTTTCTTTATGAGGAGACCAGTTGCTTCTCCTCCGCAACCCAGGTAAGAGCCATCAAGAGTCTTAAGACTTTACAATTTATTAGTTTTTCTGGCAGTTTAGCTCCTCGGCATCTCCTTATAGCCTTGGGCTCTGGGAGGAGAGTTAGCTGAATTACATATGTCCAGACAAAAGAATCTTTTCTTTAATGACAAGTCTCCTGCGGGTTAAGATAATCCCAAACCCTCGATTTCTGGCTAAGAATGAGACTCTTGATTCTAGAAATAGCTCTATCATGATATCTTGGAGGATTTCAGCGGGAGAGCATTATACCTTTTCCTCAATTTAATCTCTTAGAGACCTTTAAGAACTCAGGGATTATCGAGAGGACCATTTATTCGTGCACCTAGGAACTCCTGAAACCTTTGTGGTGAGGAACGTTTACCTACACCAAGTCATTCATTTCATTGACTCAACCTGGGCTTTATGCTGGAGCTCTCGAGTGAGGGAGGTGGCCTGTGCTTTGAGCCTTCCTCAGATACCTTTACTGGAGGAAAAAAAGTTAGTGGGTGATGGGGGGCTTTCTTTTGCACTCATATACCTCCTTTTTCAGGCAGTACTGCAGATCAGAAGTGGATCTTCGCTCTGTAGCTGTAGGGATTCTTCCTTCAGGAGTGAGAGATTCCAATGTACCCCTGAGTCACCACTGAGTTTTTATCTAATCTTATGCTTTTTATTCTATTTTATGTTTTTAATCTTACCCAAATTTTGTTTTAAATTCTCCTTTAAAAGGGTATGCTCTCATGCTTCCAGGACAAACCACAGGGGAAAGAAATATAGGTTTTAGAATTCTAAAAAAAAAAAACCTTTTTTCCAAGTTATCTTGCCTTGTCCTTCCTTCACGTGCCTTAGAAAAAAAAAATCTGCACCAGCTGTGACTGTTTTTCTGTTGACGTCCGTGTTAGCAGATTCTGAGATGACCGCCATCCAGGAAGATGAGACTGGTAACATCATCTCTGTGGTGGCCTCTGATTGGCCGATGACTGGAACGAAACGACTGATGATGACATCATCTCTATGGTGGTCTTTGATTGGCCGACGACTGGAACGAAATGACTGAACTACCGCTGTCATGGTTTGGTGGGTAACAACGGATGAGCAAAGTCAGTACATACTCACTGGAAGCACCGAGGGTTAGAAGGCCCTAATCCAGATTTCACAAGCGGTTATCCTGGAAATGTTTTAAGCCTTCAGGGGACACTGTCTTGAAAGGAAACGGTAGTTCAGTGTTAATAATTAGTATTATTCTCATAAGCAGTCGTTATCCTTAGGTTGAAATTGATAACGGGTATCAAATATTAGCAGGATATCAAATATAGGCACCGTTATTTCTTCTTCTTGCTCCCTGCTTGTTACTAATTTCTGCTCCGTTTGTTGCCTTTTTCAATATTGGCGAATATGCAGCGCGTAAATTACACTTCACAGCTTGGAATAGTAAGTAATCAGCACTGTGTTACTATATTTGCAGCAAGAGGTTTGTCACATGATGCATTGGCGTTACATATAATAATGTTCTGAGCGATGGTTCACTGTGACTGTGCAGATACTTATGGAAAAGTAATTTGGAAAGGTTTCCCAGTTGTGGGTTTGCGATGGTATATTTTAGCCAGTTCATAAAATATATTTCATTATGGGGAGGTAAATATATAGTGTTCCGTCGGAGAAAATACCATGAACTCTTCATTATAGTGTTGGTGGCTACCTTGAGGTAAATTTGCTATTGTTAATGAAACATCACTGATTTGTACCAGTTATAATCCCGAAAAATGTATATTATTTCTTACTTAGTTTTTAAATTTGTAGCTCCAATTTGTTTGTGTTTACATTAGTAAAATAATGTTGTTACTGCAGTTTAAGAGAAATCAAATATTAACATGAAAACACTAAACGTACTTTTTTTTTTCTTTTTTTTGGGGGGAAAGGGAAGAGGGGGG
>JAYMFT010410378.1:0-18285 GCA_038088735.1 Panulirus argus | reverse complement strand
TTTGACCCATATGAGATGAGAGGGGGGGTTGGTTGTTGCCCATGTGAGAAGCTAGGGCGGTTGGCTGTGACTCATATAAGATGATAGGGTTGTTAGTTGTGACCCATACTAGATGCTAGATTGGCTGGTTGTGCCCCATATGAGATGTTAGGGTGGTTGGTTGTGGCTCATGTGAGATGCCAGGGGGTTTGGTTGTGGCCCATGTTAGATGCTAAGATGAATGGTTGTGGCCCATATGAGAGGCTAAGGCGCTTGGATAACATCCATGTAGGATGCTAAAGTGGCTATTTGTGGCCCATGCAAGATGCTAGGTTGGTTGACTGTGTCACATATGAGATGCTTCGGTGGTTAGTTGTGGACAATGTGAGACGCTATGGTAGGTGGTTGTAGGCCATGTGGGACAATAGTTTGGTTGGTTGTGGCATATATGAGATGTAAGGTTGGTTGGTTGTGGCCCATGTGAGAAGCCAGGTTGGTTGGTTGTGGTCCATACGAGATGCCAGGATGGTTGTTTGTGGCCCAATGAGATGCTAAGGTTGTTGGTTGGCACATATGAGATGTTAGTGTGGTTGGTTGCGATCCATGTGAGATGCAAGGGTTGTTGGTTGTGACCCATGCGAGATGCTAGAGGTGTTGGTTGTGCCCATTGAGATGCTAGGGAGGTTGGTTGTGATTCATGTGAGATGCTAGGGTTGGTTGTGGCCCATGTGAGAGGCTAAGGTGGTTGGTTTTGATCCATATGAGATGCTAGGGGGGTTGGTTTTGGCCTATGTAAAAGGCTAGGGTCGTTGATTTTGACCCATATGAGATGATAGGGGGGTTGGTTGTTGCCCATGTGAAAAGCTAAGGCTGTTAGTTGTGACTCATGTAAGATGATAGGGTTGTTAGTTGTTACGGATTCTTGGTGCTAGGTTGGCTGGTTTGCCCCTTACAAGATGCTATGGTGGTTGGTTGTGGCCCATATGAGACTCTAGGGTGGATTGTTGTAGCCCATATGAGACAGTAACTTGGTTGGTTGTGGCACATGTGAGATGTTAGGTTGGTTGGCCTTTACCCATGTGAGATGCAAGGTTGTTTGGCTATGGCCCATATGAGATGCTAGGGTGGTTGGCTGTGGCCCTTGCGAGATGTTAGGGGGGGTTGGTTGCTACCTATGTGAGATACTAGCGGGAGGGGGGGGCATTTGAGATGCTAAGGTTGTTAATTGTGGCCCATGCGAGATGCTAAGTTGGCTGGCTATGCCCCATATGAGATGCTTGTGTTGTTGGTTGTGGCCCATATGACACTACTGGGTAGATAATTGTGGCCTAGGTAAGACGCTAATTTGGTTGGTTGTGGCACATGTGAGATGTTAGATTGTTTGGTTGTGGACCATGTGTGATGCTTGGTTGATTGGTTTAGGCCCATGTGAAATGTTAGGGTTGTTGATTGGGGGCCATATGTGATACTAGGGTGGTTGGTTGGCCCATGTGAGATGCTGGCGTGGTTGGATGTGGCCTATGTGAGATAATAAGAATGTTGTTTGTGGTCTATGTGAGATGATAAGGTGGTTGGTTGTGACCTGTGCGAGATGCTAAGGAGTTGGTTGTCGCCCTTATAAGATTCTAGGGTTTTTGGTTGTAGTTCAAGTGTAATGCTAGGGTAGTTGGTTGTTGCCCATGTGAGAGGCTAGGGTGGTTGGTTATGATCCATGAGAGATGCTATGGGAGGTTGGTTGTGGCCCTTGTGAGAGGTTAGGGTGGTTGGTTGTGACACATGTGAGATGCTAGGAGAGTTGGTTGTGGCCCATGTGGGATGCTAGGATTGTTAGTTTTGGTCCATGCGATATGCTAGGTTTCCTTGGTGTGCTCCTTATGAGATGCTTGGGTTATCGGTTTTGGCCTATGTGACAAGCAAGGGTGAATGGTTGTGGCCTAAGTGAGGTGTTGTGGTGGTTGGTTGGCATATGTGAGATGCTAGGGTGGTTGGTTGTGGCCCATATGTGGAGCTAGGGTGGTTTGTAGACCGATATAAGATGTAAGGGTTGTTGATTGTGGCCCATGTGATATGCTAGGGTCGATGGTTCTAACCCTTGTGACCCACGCTCGACGCTAGGGGGGTTGGTTTTGGCCCGTATGAGTGGCTAGTGTGGTTGGCTGTGATCCATGTGAGATGCTAGAGGGGTTGTGTTTGTCCCATGTGAGGTGCTAGGGTGGTTGGTCGTGTTCCATGTAAGATTCTACGGCGGTTGGTTGTGAACCGTGTAACATGCTAGAGTGGTTAGTTGCGGCCCATGCGAGATGCTAGTTTGTTGGCTGGCTGTGTCCCATATGATATGCTTGGATGATTGGTTGTGGCCCATGTGAGACGGTAGGGTGGATGGTTGTGATCCACGTGAGACGCTAATTTCGTTGGTTGTGGCACATGTGAAATGCTAGGTTGGTTGGCTGTGGCCCATGTGTTAAGCTAGGATGGTTGATTGAGGCCCAAATAAGATGCTAGGGTGGTTGGCTGTGGCCCATATGAGAGGCTATGGTGGTTGATTGGCCCATGTGAGAGTTAACTCGGTTGGATGTGACCCATATGAGAAACTAGGGCGGATGGTTGTGAGATGTTAAGGCGGTTGTTTGTGGTCCATGTGAGATGCTAGTGGAGTTGATTGTGGCCCATTTGAGATACTTGGGTGGATGGTTGTGGCTCCTGTGATAGACTGGGGCTGTTGGTTAACATCCATGTAAGATGCTAAAGTGGCTAGTTATGGCCCATGCAAGATGCTAGGTTGGCTGGCTGTTCCACATATGAGATGCTTAGGTGGTTAGTTGTGGCCAATATGAGACGCTAGGATAGATGGCTGTAGCCCATATGGGACAATAATTTTGTTGGTTGTGGCACATGTAAAATGTAAGGTTGGTTGGTTGTAGCCCATATGAGAAGCTAGGTTGGATGGATGTAGCCCATGTGAGATGCTAGGGTAGTTGGTTGGCCCATTTGAGATGCTTGTGTGGTTGGTTGTGACCCATGCGAGATGCTAGAGGTGTTGGTTGTGACCCATTTGAGGTGCTAGGGAGGTTGGTTGTGACTTATGTGAGATGCTAGGGTGGTTGGTTGTGGCCCATCTGAGAGGCTAGGGTGGTTGGTTATGATCCATATGCGATGATGGTGGGGGTGGGTTGGCCCATGTAAAAGACTAGGGTCGTTGATTGTGACCCATAGGAGACGAAAGGGAAATTGGTTGCTGCCTATGTGAGAAGCTAGGGAGGTTGGTTTTGACTCATGTAAGATGCTAGAATTGTTACTTGTGGCCTGTGCTAGATGATAGGTTGGCTGGCTGTGCCCCATATGATATGCTAGGGTGGTTGTTTTTGGCCCATGTGAGACGCTAGGGTAGATAGCTGTAGCCCATGTGAGACGGTAATTTGGTTGGATGTGGCACATGTGAGAGGTTAGGTTGGTTGGTTGTGGTCCATGCGAGATGTCAGGGGGGGGTTGGTTGTGGCCATGTGAAATGCTAGGGTGGTTGGTTGTGGCCCACGTGAGATGCTAGGGGGTTGTTTGTGATTCAACTAAGATGGTAGGGTGGATTATTGTTGCCCATGTGAGAGGCTAGGGTGGTTGGCTGTGACCCCTGTGAAATGCTAAGGGGGGAAGGTTCTGGCCCATGTGAGATGGTAGGGTGGTAGGCTGTGGCCCATGTGAGAGGCTTGGACAGTTGGCTCTTACTCATGTAAGTTGAATGGTGATTGGTTGTGTCCCATATGAGAGGCTATGGCGGTTGGATGTGACCCATATGAGACGCTTTGGTGGTTGGTTGTCACCCATGTGAAATCTTGGGTGGTCGATTGTGAACCATGTGAGATGCAAGGGTGGTTGGTTGATGATCACATGAGAGCAAGGAAGGTTGGTTGTGACCCATGTGGAAGGCTAGGGTGGTTGGTTGTGACTCATGTGAGATGCTAGGAGGGCTGGTTGTGGCCAAAGTGAGAGGTTAGGGCGGTTGGCTGTGACCTTTGTAAGATGTTAGGGTGGTTAGTTGTGGCCCATGTGAAATGCTAGGTTGGCTGGCTCTGCCCCATATGAGATTCTTGGGTGGTTTGTTGTGGCCTATGTAAGACGCTAAGGTGGTTGGTTGTGACCCGTATGAAATGCTAGGGGAATTGGTTGTGGCCTATGTGAGATGGTAGAGCGGTTGCTTGTGATCCATGTAAGATGCTAGGATGGTTTGTTGTTGCCTATGCGAGATGCTAGGTTGGCTGGCTGAGTCCCATACGAGATGTTTTAGTGGTTGGTTATGGCCCATGTGAGACGCTAGGGTGGATGGTTGTGGCCCATATGAGACGCTAGCTTGGTTGGTTGAAGCAAATGTGAGATGTTAGGTTGGTTGGTTGTGGCCCATGCGAGATGCTAGGTTGGCTGGCTGTGCCCAATATGAAACACTTGGGTGGTTGTTTGTGGCCCACGTGAAACGTTAGGTTGGATGGTTGTTGTCCATGTGAGACGCTAATTATCTTGGTTGTGGCATATGTGAGATGTTAGGTTGGTTGGTTGTGGCCCATGTGAGAAACTAGGCTGGTTAGCTGTTGCCTATGTGAAATGCTGGGGAGGTTGGTTGTGGCCCATATGAGATGCTAGGGCCGTTTGTTCGCCCATTTGAGGTGTTAGTGTGGTTGGTTATGGTCCCTGTGAGAGGCTAGGGTGTTTGGTTGTGGACCATGTGAAATGATAGGGTGGTTGGTTGTGACCCATACAAGATGCTAGAGTGGTTGGTTGTTGCCCATGAGAGAGGCTAGGGTGGTTGGTTGTGATCAAAGTGAGATTCTATTGGGGGCTTAGTTGAGGTCCATGTGAGAGGTTAGGGTGGTTGGTTGTGACCCATGTAAAATGCTAGAGGGGCTTAGTTCTGGCCCATGTGAGATACTAGGGTGGTAGTCAGTGGCCCATGTGAGGGGCTTGGGCAGTTGGTTATTGCCCATGTAAGTTGAGTGGTGATTGGTTGTGTCCCATATGAGAGGCTAAGGCGGTTGGTTGTGACCCATGTGAGACGATAGGGTGGTTGGGTGTCACCTATATGAGATTCTAGGGTGGTCGATTGCGGGTGGGTGGGGGGTGGTTGGCCCATGTGAAAGGCTAAGGTGGTTGTTTCTCACTCATGTGAGATGCTAGGAGGCTTGGTTGTTGCACTCATGAAAGGCTAGGGCGGTTGGTTGTGACCCATATAAGATCCTAGGGTGGTTAGTTGTGGCCCATGCAAGATTCTAGGTTGGTTGGCTGTGCCCCATATGAAATGCTTTAGTGGTTGGTTGTGGCCCATGTAAGGTGATTGGATGGTTAGTTGTGGCTCATGCGAGATGCTAGGTTGGGTTGCGTTGCCCCATATGAGATGCTTGGGTGGTTGGTTGTTGCCCATATGAGATACTAGGGTGGTTGGTTGTGGCCCATATGAGATGCTAGGGTTGTTGGTTGTGGCTCATATGAGAGGCTAGGGTGTTTGGTTGTGACCCATGTGAGATGTTAGTTTTGTTCGTTGTGGCTCATGTGAGATGTTAGGGATGGTTGGTCGTGGCCTCTGTCAGAGGCTAGGGCGGTTGGTTGTGACCCATGTTAGATGCTACGGTGGTTGATTGTGGCCCATATAAAACGCTAGGATGGATGGTCGTGGCCCATGTAAGACGCTAATTTGGTTGGTTTTGGTCCATATGAGACGCTGATATGGTTCCTTTTGGTACAGTTGAGATGTTAGGGCGGTTGGTTGTGGCCCATGTGAAATGCTAAAGTGGTTGGATGTGGCCCCTATTAGATGCTAGGGTGGTTTGTTTGCCCATGTGAGGTACTAGCGAAGGGGTGTTGGTTGTGGCCCATCTGAGATGCTGGGGTGGTTGGTTGTGACCCATGTTAGATGCTAGGGGGTTGGTTGTGGCCCATATGAGATACTAGGGTGGCTGACTGTGGCTCATATGAGAGGCTAGGGCGGTTGGTTGTAACTTTATAAGATGCTAGGATGGTTAGCTGTGGCCCATGCGAGATGCTAGCTTGACTGGCTGTGCCCCATGTGAGGTGCCTGAGTGGTTGGTTTTGGCCCATGTGAGACGATAGGGCTGATAGTTTTGGACCTTGTTAGATGCTCTTTTGGTTGGTTGTGGCACATTTGAGATGTTTGGTTGGTTGGTTGTGGCACATATGAGATGCTAGGTTGGTTGATTGTGGCCTATGTGAGATGCTAGTGTTGTTGATTATGGCCTATGCGGGATGCAAGGGGATTCATTGTGGCCCATATGAGATGCTAGGGTCGTTGGTTTTGTCTCATGTGAAATGGTAGGGTGGTTGGTCGCGATCCATTGGAGTTGCTATGGGGGTTGGTTTTGTACTTTTTGAGCTGCTAGAGAATTGGTTTTGGTAGTAGTGAGATGCTAGGATTGATGATTGTAGCCTATGTGAAAGGCTAGTTGGTTGTGATGCACGTGTGATGCTATGGGGGTTGGTTGTGGCCTATATAAGAGGCTAGGGTAGTTGGTTGTGACCCATATGAGATGCTAAGTAGGTTGGGTGCGGCCCATTTGAGATGCTATATGCTTGGTTGTGTCCTATGAGAGATGCTATAGGGGTTGGTTGTTGCCCATGTGAAATGATAGGGGTTTGGTTGTGGTTCATGTGAGATGCTAGGGTGGTTGGTTGTGGCTCTTTTGATATGCTAGGGTTGCTGGGTGTGACCCATTTGAGATAATAGGGTGCTTAACTGTGGCCCAAGCGTGAAGCTAGGTTCGCTGGCTGTGCCCCATATGAGATGCATGGGTGGGTGGTTGTGGATCATTTGAGACGCTGGGATGGATGGTTTTGGCCCATGTGAGACGCTACTTTGGTTGGTTGTGGCACATGTGAGATGTTAGTTCGGTTGGTTTTGGCTTATGTGAGACGCTAGGTTGGTTGATTGTTGCCCATATGAGATGCTAGTGTGGTTGGTTGTGGCCCATGAGAGATGCTATGGGGGTTCGTTGTGGCCCACGTGAGATGCTAGAGGGTTTGCTTTTGATTCATGCGACAAGCAACGGTGATTGTTTTTGGCCCATGTGAGAGGTTAAGGAGGTTGGTTGTGACCCATATAAGGTGTTTGAGCTATTAGTTGTGGCCCATGCGAAATGCTAGGTTGGTCTGGCCTTGCATCATATGAGATGCTAGGGTGGTTTGCTGTGACCCATGTGAGACGCAAGGGTGGATTGTTGTGGCCCATATGAGACGCTAGTTTGGTTGGTTTAGGCATATGTGAGCTGTTAATTTGTTGTGCTCTGGCCCATGTTAGAGGCTAGGATGGTTTGTTGTGGCCCATGTGAGATAATAGGTTGGTTGGTTGTGGCACATTTAAGATGCCAGGGTGGTTAGATGTGGCCCATGCAAGATGCTTGTTTAACTGGCTGTACCCCATAGAAAATGCTTTGGTTGTTGGTTGTAGCCCATGTGAGACGTTAGGGTGGATGGTTGTGGCCCAAGTGAGACGCTAATCGCTTTGGTTTTGGTACATGTGAGATGTTAGTTTGGTTATTTGTGGTCCATGTGAGATGCTAGGTTGGTTGGTTGTGGCCAGTATGAGATGATAGGGTAGTTGGTTAGTGCCCATATGAGATGCTAGGGTGGTTGGTTGTGACACTTGTGACCCATGCTAGATGCTAGAGGGTTGGATGTGGCCCATGTAAAAGGCTAAGATGGTTGGTTGTGATCCATGTGAGATGCTTTTGGGGGTTGGGGGTTGGGTGTGGCCCATTTGAGAGGCTAAGGAGGTTAGTTTTAACCCATATGAGATGCTAGAAGGGTTAGTTGTGACCCATATAAGATCCTAGGGTGGTTAGTTGTGGCCCATGCGAGATTCTAGGTTGGTTGGCTGTGCCCCTTAAGATATGGTTTAGTGGTTAGTTGTGGTGCATGTAAGATGCTAGGATGGTCAGTTGTGGCTCATGCGAGATGCTAGGTTGGGTTGCGTTGCCCCATACGAGATGCTTGGGTGGCTGGTTGTTGTCGATGTGAGACGCTAATGTGGATGGTTTTAGGCCATGTGAGACGCTATTTTGATTGGTAGTGGCCCATATGAGACGCCAATTTGCTTCCTTTTGGCACAGCTGAGATGTTAGGGTGGTTGGTTGTGGCCCATGTGAGATGTTAGGGTTGTTGGTTTTGGCCGATATGAGTTGCTAGGGTAGTTGGTTGTTGTCCATGTGAGATGCTATGGTAGTTGGTTGTGGCCCATATTAGATGCTAGGGTGTTTGACTGTGGCCCATATGAAAAAGCTAGGGTGGATGGTCGTGGCCCATGTGAGACGCTATTTTGGTTAGTAGTGGCCCATATGAGACGTTGATTTGGTTCCTTTTCGCACAGTTGAGATTTTAGGGTGGTTGGTTGTGGTCCATGTGAGATGTTAAGGTTGTTGGTTTTGGTCCATATGAGATGCTAGGGTGGTTGGTTTTGACCCACGTGAGATGCTATGGTAGTTGGTTGTTACTCCTCTTAGATGTTAGGTTGGTTGGTTATGGGCCATGTGAGATGCTAAGGTGGTTGGTTGTGACCCTATTAGATGCAAGGTTGGTTGGTTTGCCCTTGTGAGATACTAATGGGGGGAAGGGTGTTGGTTGTGGCCCATGAGAGAGGCTGGTGTGGTTGCTTGTGACCCTTGTGAGATGATAGGGGGGTTGGTTTTGGCCCATATAAGATGCTAGGTTGGTTGATTGGGGCCCATATTTGAGGCTAGGTGCGGTTGTTGTAACTCATACAAGATGCTAGGATGGTTAGTTGTGGCCCATGCGAGATGCCAGGTTGGTTGGCTGTGCCCCATATTAGATGCTTGGATGGTTGGTTTTGGCCTATGTAAGACGCTAGGGCTGATGGTTTTGGGCCATGTGAGATGCTATTTTGGTTGGTTTTGCACATCTGAGATGTTAGGTTGGTTGGTTGTGGCACATATGAGAAGCTAGGTTGGTTGATTGTGGCCCATGTGATAAGCTAGGTGTGGTTGGTTTTGGCCCAAGCGAGATGCAAGGGTGGTTCTTTGTGGCCCATATGAGATGCTAGGGGAGTTGATTTTGGTTTATTTAAGATACGAGGATTGTTGCTTGTGAGCCTTATGAGAGGCTAGAGTGGTTGGTTGTGATCCATGTGAGATGGTAGGGGGTTGATTGGTTATGGCTCATGGGAGAGACTAAGGTGGTTAGTTTTGACCCATATGAGATGCTAGGAGGGTTGGTTGTCGCCCCTATGAGAGGCTAGGGCGGTTGGTTGTGAACCATATAAGATCCTAGGGTGGTTAGTTGTGGCCCATGCGAGATTCTCGGCTGGTTGGCTGTGCCCCATATGAGATGCTTTAGTGGTTGGTTGTGGCCCATGTAAGATGCTAGAATGGTGAGTTGTGGCTCATGCGAGATGCTACGGCGGTTGGTTGTGGCCCATATGAAAGGCTAAGGTGTTTGGTTGTGACCCATGTGAGATGCTAGTTTTGTTGGTTGTGACGTATGTGAGAGGCTAGGGTGGTTGATCGTGGCCTCTGTGAGAGGCTAGGTCGGTTGGTTGTGACCCATGTTAGATGCTAGGGTGGTTGATTGTGGCCCATATGAAACGCTAGGGTGGATGGTCGTGGCCCATGTGGAACGCTAGGTTGTAACTCATACAAGATGCTAGGATGGTTAATTGTGGCCCATGCGAGATGCCAGGTTTGTTGACTGTGCCCTATATTAGATGCTTAGATGATTGGTTTAGGCCTATGTAAGACGCTAGGGCTGATGGTTTTGGGCCATGTGAGATGCTATTTTGGTTGGTTTTGGCACATCTGAGATGTTATTCTGGTTGGTTGTGGCACATGTGAGATGCTACAGTGGTTGGTTGTGGCCCATTTGAGATGCTAGGGTGGTTAGTTGTTTCATTTGAGATACTAGGGTGGTTGGATGTGGCGCATGTGAGATGCTAGGGTGGTTGGTTGTGGCCCATGTGAGATGCTAGGTTAGTTGGTTGTGGCCCATATAAGATGCTACGGTGGTTGGTTGTGGCCCATTATGGATGCTAGGGTGGTTAGTTGTCCCATATGAGATGCTATTGTGGTTGGTTGTAGCGCATGTGAGATGCTAGGGTGGTTTGTTGTGACCCATGTGAGATGCTAGGACGGTTGGTTGTGGCTCATATGAAAGGCTAGGGTGTTTGGTTGTGCTCCATGTGAGATGCTAGTTTTGTTGGTTGTGACGTATGTGAGAAGCTAGGGTGGTTGGTCGTGGCCTCTCCGAGAGGCTAGGTCGGTTGGTTGTGACCCATGTTAGATGCTAAGGTGGTTGATTGTTGCCCATATGAAACGCTAGGGTGGATGGTTGTGGCCCATATGAGACGCTAATTTGATTCCTTTTGGCACAGTTGAGATGTTAGGGTGGTTGGTTGTGGCCCATGTGAGATGTTAGGGTGCTTAGTTTTGGCCCATATGAGATGCTAGGGTGGTTGGCTGTGGCTCACGTGAGATGCTATGGTGGTTGGTTGTGACCCCTCGTATATGCTAGGGTGGTAGTTGTGGCCCATATGAAATGCTAGAGTGTTTGGTTTTGGTTCATGTGAGATGTTAGGTTGGTTGGTTAAGGTTGGTTGGTTATGTCCTGTGTGAGACGCTAAGGTGGTTAGTTGTTACCGCTATTAGATGCTAGGTTGGTTGGTTTGCCTTTGTTAGATACCAATGGGCAGGGGGGTAATGTTGGTTGTGGCCCCTGTGAGAGGCTAGGGTGGTTGGTTTTGACCCTTTTGAGATGGTAGGGGGTTGGTTGGTTGTGGCTCATGTGAGAGGAGAGAGTGGTCTGTTGTGACCCATGAAAGATGCTAGCATTGTTAGTTGTGGCCTATATGAGAGGCTAGGGTGGGTGGAGGGCCTATGTGAGACGCAATGCTGGTTGGTTGTGGCCTATATTACTTGCTTTTTTTAGTTGGTTGAGGTCCATGTGAGATGCTAGGGTGAATGGATGGCATATATAAGATGCTAGGGTGGTTGGCTGTGTCCCATTTGAGAGGCTAGGGTGGTTGGCTGTGTACCATGTGAGAGGCTAGCGTGGTTGATTGGCCCATGTAGGATGCTAGGTTGGTTGTTTATTGCCCATGTAAGATGCTACGGTGGTTAGTTGTGGCCCGCATTAGATGAGAGGGTGGTTGGTTTACCCATGTGTGATACTAGTTGGGGGGGGTGTTGGTTGTGGTCCGTGTGAGATGCTAGGGGGGTTGGCTGTGGCCCATATGAGATGCTAGGGTGGTTGATTGTGGCCCATGGGAGAGGCTAGAGCGGTTGGTTGAGAGTCATATAAGATGCTTGGATGGTTAGTTGTAGCCCATGCGAGATGCTAGGTTGGCTGGCTTTGCCCCATTTGAGATGCTTGGGTGGTTGGTTTTGGCCCATATGAGACGCTAAGTAGGATGGTTTTGAGCCATGTGAGATGCTGTTTTGGTTGGTTGTGGCACTTTTGAGATGCTAGGTTGGTTAGTTATGGTCCATATAAGATGCTAGGTTGATTGATTGTGGCCCATATGAGATGCTAGGGTGGTTAGTTCTGGCTCATGTGAGAGGCTAGGGTGTAGGGTTTTGACCCATGTGAGATGCTAGTTTGGCTGCTTATGGCCTGTATGAATGCTAGGGCTGTTGGTTGTGACCCCTATTAGATGCTAGGATGATTGATTGTGTCCAATGTTAGATGCTAATGTGGTTGGCTGTGGCCCATATGAGACTCTATGGTGGATGGTCGTGGCCTATGTGAGACGCTATTTTGTTTGGTTGTGGCTTATTAGAGTGGCTAGGGTTTTTGGTTTTGACGCATCTGAGATGCTAATTTGGTTGGATGGGGCCTATATGAGATGGTAGGGTGGTTGGTTGTGGCTGTGGAACTCTCTACCTTCTCATGTCTTTCCCAATAGCTATGACCTGGCTCATTTCAAGAGACACGTTTTTCACTTTCTCAAAAATTTGTAAATACTTTCCCTGTCTGTTTTTCCCAATTTCTCAACTCTCATTATATTTAAATTAGGGCCCGGTCTTGATGTGGACTTTTGTCCGTGACTGGAGCCTTCAACATAAAAAAAAAAAAAAAAAATGCTAGGGTCGTTGGTTTTGGCCTATATGAGACGCTAGGGTGGATCCTCGTGGCTCATGTGAGACGCTATTTTGGTTGGTTGTGGCCCATGTGAGATTCTGATTTGGTTCCTTTTGGCGCATTTGAGATGCTATGGCGATTGGTTGTGGTCCATGTGAGAGGCTGGGGAGGGGGGGATTGGATATGGCCCATATGAGTGGCTAAGATGTTTGGTTTTGACTCATGTGAGATGCTGGGAAGGTTGGTTGTCGCCCCTGTGAGAGGCTAGGGCGGTTGGTTGTGACCCATATAAGATTCTAGCATGGTCAGTTGTGGCTCATGCGAGATGTTTGGTTGGCTGGCTGTGCCCCATATGAGATGTTTTAGTGATTGGTTGCGGTCCATGTAAAATGCTCGGATGGTTAGTTGTGGCCCACGCGAGATGTTAAATCGGGTCGCGTTGCCCCATATGAGATGCCCATGTGAAACGCTAATTGTGGCACATGTGAGATTTTAGGTTGGTTGGTTGTGGCGTAGATGAGATACTAGGTTGGTTGGATGTGGCCCATGTGAAATGCTAGGGTGGTTGGTTGTGACCCATTTGAGGTGAAAGGGTGGTTGGATTGGTCCCATGTGAGATGCTAGGGTGGTTGTTTGTTGCTCATATGAGAGGTTAGCGTAGTTAATTATGACCCTTGTGAGAGGCTAGTCTGGTGGTTAGTTGGCCCTTTTGAAATTTCAGGGTATAAGGTTTTTGCCCATTTGAGATGCCAGGGTTTGTTGTTTGGGGCCCTTGTGAGATCCAAGGATGTTTGGTTGTGGCTCATATGAGACGCTAGGGTGGTTAGTTGTGACCCTTTTAAGATGCTAGTATGGTTGGTTGTGGCACTTGCGAGATGTTAGGTTAGTTGGTTGTGGCCCATTTAAGATACTAGGTTGGTTGGTTGTGGTCCATATGAGATGCTAAGGTGGTTGGTTGTGGCTAATTTGAGATGCTAGCGTGGTAAGTTGTCCCATGTGAGACGCTAGAGTGGTTGGTTGTGGCGCATGTGAGATGCTGTGGTGGTTTGTTGTGGTCCATATGAGATGCTAGGGTTATTGGTTGTGGCTCATATGAGTTGCTAGAATGGTTAGCTGGGCCATGTGAAATACTTGGTTATTTGGTTTTGGCCCACTTGAGATGCAAGGGTAGTTTGTTAGGGCTCATGTGAGATGCTAAGGTGACTGGTTGTGGCTCATATGAGATGCTAGGGTGGTTATTTGTCCCATGTGAGATGCTAAGGTGTTGGTCGTTGCACCTGTTAGAGGCTAGGGCGATTGGCTGTGACCTAGGTTAGATGCTAGGGTGGTTGATTGTGGCCCATATGAAACGCCAAGGTTGATGGTCGTAGCCCATGTGAGAAGCTATTTTGGTTGGTTGTGGCCCATATGGGACGCTAATTTGGTTACTTTTGGCACATTTGAGATGTTAGGGTAGTTGGTTGTGGCCCATGTGAGATTTTAGGGTGGTTAGCTGTGGCTCATATGAGATGCTAAGGGGTTGGTTGTGGGCCACGTGAAATGCTAGGGGGTTGGTTGTGGCCCATGTGAAAGGCTAAGGCGGTCTGTTGTGACCCATGAATGATGTTGGGATGGTTAGTTGTGGTCTATATGAGAGGCTAGGATGGTTGGTTTTGGCCCATGGGACTTGCTTGGTTTTTTGGTTGTTGCCCATGTGAAATGCTAGGGGTGGATGAATGGCATATGTGAATTGCTAGGGTGGTTGGTTGTGGCCCATGTGAGATGCTAAGGAAGTTGGTTATGGCCCATGTGAGAGGTTAGGGCAGTTGTTTGTGACCAATGATAGAGGCTAGGGTGGATGGTCGTGGCCCATGTGAGACGCTGTTTTGGTTGGCTCTGGCCCATGTGTGACGCTAATTTGGTTCCTTTTGGCACATTTGAGATGGTAGAGTGGTTGGTTGTGGTCCATGTGATATGCTGGGGGGAGGGGGTGGCCCATATGAGAGACTATGTTGGTTGGCTTTGACTCATATTAAATGCTGGGAAGGTTGGATGTCGCCCCTCTGAGAGGCTGGGGTAGTTGGTTGTGACCCATATAACATACTAGATTAGTTAGTTGTGGCTCATGCGAGATGGTTGGTTGATTGACTGTGCCCCATATTAGATACTTTAGTGGTTGGTTGTGGCCCATGTAAAATGTGAGAATAGTTAGTTGTGGCCCATGCGAGATGCTAGGTCGGGTTGCGTTGCCCCATATGAGATGCTTGGGTGGTTGGTTGTTGCCCATACGAGACGCTAGCGTTTATGGCTATGGCCCATGTGAGACGTTGATTATAATGGTTGCAGCACATTTGAGATCTTAGGTTGGTTTATTGTGGGCCATATGAGATGCTAGGTTGGTTGGTTGTAGCCCATGTGAGATGCTAGGGTGGTTGGTT
This sequence comes from Panulirus argus, assembly GCA_038088735.1. NCBI lineage: Eukaryota > Metazoa > Arthropoda > Malacostraca > Decapoda > Palinuridae > Panulirus > Panulirus argus. Next base: position 3,811 of record JAYMFT010410378.1, on the reverse strand, counting down.
GTGGATCATTTGAGATGGTAAGTTGGTTAGTTGGAACCCATTTGAGATGCTAAGGTGGTTGGTTATAGCTCATATGAGAAGCAAGGGTGGTTAGTTGTGAACCTTGTGAAATGCTAGTCTGGTTGTTTGTGGCACATGGGATTGTTAGGTTTGTTGGTTGCTGCCCATGTGAGATGCTAGGTTAGTTGGTTGTGGCCCATATGAGACGCTACGGTGGTTGTTGTGGCCCATTTAAGATGCTAGGGTTGTTAGTTGTCGCATGTGAGATGCTAATGTGACTGGTTGTGGCGCATGTGAGATGCTAAGGTGAGATACTCGTTTGGTTGGTTGTGACCCATGTTAGATGCTAGGGTGGTTGATTATGGCCCATATAAAACGCTAGGTGGTTGATTGTGGCCCATATAAAACTCTAGGGTGGATGGCTGTGGCCCATACGAGACGCTATTTTCGTTGGTTGTAGCCCGTGCAAGACGCTAATTTGGTTACTTTTCGCACATTTGGTTGGTTGTGGTCCATGTGAGATGCTAGGGTGGTGGGTTGTCGCCCCTGTGAGACGCTAGGGTAGATGGTCGTGGCCTTTTTGAGACGCTATTTTGGTTGGTTGTGGCTTATTTGAGAGGCTAGGGATTTTGGTTTTGACGCATGTAAGATGCTAGTTTGGTTGGTTGCGGCCTATGTGGGATCCTAGGGTGGTTGGTTGTGGCCCATGTGAGAGGCTATTTTGGTTGTTTTTGGCCCATATTAGACACTAATTTGGTTAGTTTTGGCACATCTGAGATGCTAGGGTGGCTGGTTGTGGCCCATACGAGATTTTAGGGTGGTTGGTAGTGGCCCATATGAGATGCTAGGGGATTGTTTGTGGGCCACGTGAGATGATAGGGAGGTTGGTTGTGATCCCTATTAGATGCTAGGGTGGTTGGTTGTGGCCCATGTAACATGCTAGGGGGTTTGGTTTTAGTTCATGTGAGATGTTACGTTGGTTGGTTGTGGCCCTTGTGAGATGCTAGGGGGTTTGGTTTTGGTTCATGTGAGATGTTACGTTGGTTGGTTGTAGCCCATGTGAGAAGCTAGGGTGGCTGGTTGTGACACCTGTGAGATGCTAGGGGGTTGGTTGTGGCCCATGTGAGATGCTAAGGTGGTTGACTGTGGCCCATGTGATAGGCTAGGTCGTTTGTTTTTTACTCATGTTAGATGGTAGATTGGTTAGTTAATGCTCATGCGAGATGCTAGGTTGGCTGGCTGTACCCCACATGAGATGCTTTGGTAGTTGGTTTTGACCCATGTGAGACGCTAGGGGGATGGTTTGGGGCTATGTGAGATGCTATATTGATTGGTTGCGACACGTTTGAGATATTAGGTTGGTTGGTTGTGGCCCATATTAGATTCCAGGTTGATTGATTTTGGCCCATGTGGGATGCTAGTGTGGTTCAATGTGGCCCATGTGAATGCTATGGGGGTTGATTTTGGTTTTTGTGAGATGCTGAGTGGTTGGTTGTGGCCCATGTGAGAGGCTAGGGTGGTTGGATGGCCTATGTGAGAGGCTAAGATGGTTGGTAATGGCCCATATGACATGCTTAGTTGGTTATTTGTGGCCCAACTGATATGCTACGGTGGTTGTATGGCAAATATGTGATGATAATATCGTTGGTTTTGGCCCATGTGAGAGACTAAGTTGGTTGGTTGGCCCATGTGAGATGCTAGGTTGTGGATCATGTAAGATGCTAGGATGGTTGGTTTTGACCCATGTGAGATGCTAGGATGGTTGGTTGTGGGCCATTTGCGATGCTAGGGTGAATAGTTGTCCCATATGAGATGCTAGGATGTTTGGTTTGGCGCATGTGAGACGCTATGGTGGTTGGTTGTGACCCATATGAGATGCTAGTTTTGTTGGTTTTGACTCAAGTGAGATGCTAGTTTGGTAGGTTGTGACCAGTGTTAAATGCTTGGGTGGTTGATTGTGGCCAATATAAAACTCTAGGGTGGATGGTCGTGGCCCATATGAGACGCTATTTTGGTTGGTTGTGGCCAGTACGAGATGCTAATTTGATTACTTTTCGCACATTTGGTTGATTGTGGTCCATGTGAAATGCTAAGGTGGTTGGTTGTCGCCCTTGTGAGACGCTAGGGTGGATATTCGTGGCCTTTGTGAGACGCTATTTTCGTTGGTTGTTTCTAATTTGAAAGGCTAGAGTTTTTGGTTTTGACGCATGTAAAATGCTAGTTTGGTTGGTTGTGGCCTATGTGAGATGCTAGTGTGGTTGGTTGTGGCCCATGTGAGAGGCTATTTTGGTTGGTTTTAGCCCATATGAGACGCTAATTTGGTTAGTTTTGACACATTTGAGATGCTAGGGTGGTTAGTTGTGGCTCATGTGAGATTTTAGGTTGGTTGGTTGTGGCCCATATGAGATACTAAGAGGTTGTTTGTGGGCCACGTGAGATGCTAGGGTGATTGGATGTGATCTCTATTAGATGCTAGGGTTGTTGGTTGTGGCCCTTGTGAGATGCTAGGGGGTTTGGTTTTGGTTTATGTGAGATGTTACGTTGGTTGGTTGAGGCCCATGTGAGAATCTAGGTTGGTTGGGTAAGGCCCATATGAGATGCTAAGGTGGTTGGTTGTGACCCCTATTAGATGTCAGGTTGGTTGGTTTGCCCTTGTGAGATACTAGTGGGGTTGGTTGGTTGTGGCCCATGTAAGAGGCTAGAGTGGTTGGTTGTGACACATGTGAGATGCTAGGAGGGTTGGTTGTGGCCCATATGAGATGCTAAGGTGGTTGATTGTGGCCCATATGAGAAGCGAGGGCTGTAGTTTTTGACTCATGTAAGATGGTAGATTGGTTAGTTAATGCTTATGCGAGATGTTAGGTTGGCTGGCTGTGCCCCATATGAGATGCATTAGTTGTTGGCTTTGGCCCATGTGAGACGCTAGGAGGATGATTTGGGGGTATGTGAGATGCTATTTTGGTTGGTTGTGACACATTTGAAATGTTATGTTGGTTGGTTGTGGCCCATATTAGATTCTAGGTTGATTGATTTTGGCCCATGTGGGATACTAGTGTGGTTCATTGTGGCCCATGTGAGATACTATGGCTTTTTTTTTTTGAGATGCTGAGTGGTTGGTTGTGGCCCATGTGAGAGGCTAGTGTGGTTGGATGGCCTATGTGAGAGGCTAGGCTGGTTGGTTGTGGCCTATATGACTTACTTGGTTGGTTATTTGTGGTCCAACGGAGATGCTAAGGTGGTTGTATGGCAAATGTTTGATGATAGGGTGGTTGGTTGTGGCCCATGTGGGAGGCTAAGTTGGTTGTTTGGCCCATATGAGATGTTGGGGTGGTTGGTTCTGGACCATGTAGGATGCGAGGGTGGTTGGTTTTGGCCCATGTGAGATGCTAGGATGGTTGGTTGTGGACCATTTGTGATGCTAGAGTGAATAGTTGTCCTCTCTGAGATGCTACGGTGGTTCTTTATGGCCTATATGAGATGCTATGGTGGTTTGTTGTGGGTCATGTGAAAGGCTAGGGCTTTGGTTTTGACTCATGTGATATGCTAGTTTGGTTGGTTGTGGTCCATGTGACATGCTGGGGTGGTTGGTTGTGGCTCCTTTGAGAGGCTAAGGCGGTTGGTTTTGACCCATGTTAGATGCTAGGGTGGTTGGTTGTGGCCCATATGAGAAGCTAGGGTGGATGGTCATGACCTACGTGAGACGCTATTTTGGTTGGTTTTGGCCCAAGTGAGACGCTAATTCATTTCCTCTTGGCACATTTGAGTTACTAGGGTGGTTGGTTCTGTTCCAAATGAGGTGCTTGGAGGGGGG
>JAYMFT010410367.1:0-18285 GCA_038088735.1 Panulirus argus | reverse complement strand
TGGAGGTGGAAAGATGGAGTGAAAGGGATTTTGAGTGGTCGGGGCCTGAACATGGTGGGGGGTGAAAGGTGTGCACGGAATAGAGTGAAATGAAACAATGAGGTAAACCGGGGCTGAACCAAGGCATGTGAAACGTCTGAGGTAAACTATGGAAAGGTCTGTAGGGCCTGGATGTGGATAGGGAGCTGTGGTTTCGGTTCATTACATATGACAGCTAGAGACTGAGTGTGAGCAAATGTGGCCTTTTAGTCTGTTCTCTGGCGCTACCTCGCCAGTGGATGTGGCATTTCTTTGTCTGTTTCCTGGCACTATCTTGCTGACGCAAGGGGTAGCGATCGGGTGAGGGGGAAATAAATGTGAGAGACAGATAGTCACAGTTAAGGGTATGATTAGAGAGCATGGTGTATCCGATATTGTGAGTAAGAATGGTGAATAGCTTGTGGCAGTATCCTGAAAACAGACTGCTGATTGGGAATATTTAATTCAAAAAGAGGGCTATACTTATGCTGAAGGATTTCACCAAAAAGTGCCAATCAAACTCTGTATCAACTCCACAAAGATTAAGAAAACCAGTGGTACCTCTTTTATCAATATTTATCGTCTAAAACACATGCTTTCGAAATCATTTACACTACCCTTACTTTTACACTGATCAATCCCATATTATCTCTTATATGTATATATTCTTTATCACCTTATTTAATTTCATAGTGATAAAAGCTGCAAATTATAATCTGCAACATTTATTAAATTATTTAAAAGTATATTGTACAAACATTGCAAAGCACAATCAATCAAAAATGAAAGCTAAAAGTAGAGCAAAAACAGGCATACAAATTCATAGGGAATAACTCTTTCATCTAAATATCTTCTAATGAAATCACGTTAGAGCTAATGGGTAAATAACATGCGGTATCACAATTTTTCTCAAGAACGTCAGATATGCATCACCTTAACATGGATTTTGTTAACAATATTCTCCCCCAGTATGACAGAGCACAATCCTAAAGATTGTTTCTTTCTGTATACTGAGTAGCTTACAAGGAATTTCTCCACCTTTAATCACTGTATATGACATGTAATGTTTCTCGTGTACATTAATGAATTGCAATACTATACTTCGCATTTTCTTTTTCGTTTCCTTTTGCGTACTCAGCGCGTCTAAGTACAGCACATCTTTGGTCGTCCTTGCCTATTTTGGGGTTCTTGTATGCGTGGTAGGAAGCCTCTTTGATGTCTATTACTACACACTTGTACTGTATTCTTATTTACATGCAAGTGTCAATCTAAAACTGATACTCACAACTCGATTTTGATGCCTGTTCTAAAGCACACAGTCATCACCATTGTTTACGTCGCTGACAACGGAAACTGCGATTTCATGTTAATTGACTATCGTTATGCTTCAAATAAAAAGTAAGATTCTAAAACTAACCATAAAAAATATATCTAAAAATAAGAAGTAACGTTATTTCTTGTTTTCTCTGGAAATAACGAACACTGCAGAGTTTTTTCATTTTTTTTAGCTGTCTGGAATCTCGATACTGGCGGGGTCCGTGACCCAGGCAGTGACAGGATGGCCTGACCATCTTGTTCTTCATATCAAAATGGGAAAGGAAGTGGTATACTGATTGACTGCAATCAAACACTAAATCTCAGTAGCAGTTTTACTCCTCTGCCTAAGCTAAGGTAAGTAAATTTAATGGGGATAACGTGGAAGAATGACTAGAAAGCAAGCATTCAAATTTTCTTACCAACGTTATTGGCTAGTTACTGATTGGAAAATCAAATTTTGTACTTTCTTGTGGCGTAAGTAGGTCTGTAGGTCAGACTACATCAAGGTGTATTTGGAGCCTTAGATGACACTAGTGGAGTCAGATGTTCTCTAAAAGTGAAAAATGTCATTGGCCAGTTACCGGTATGAAAATCGAATTCTTCATCTCCTGTGATGTTAGTGAAGTAGATGAAAATATTTGGGCGTATTTTGACTTAACTTGTGGAGGACAGTGGTGGAGTCCGATTTTCTCTACGGTACACGTGTTAGATGTTATAGGCCAGTTATTGTTTCAAAATGAAATTATTCTTTGCATTTTTTTTTGGCAATTTGGTGACTCGTATACTATATAATGTCGTGGATGATGTTACACGTAAGTTTGTTTCGTATGTATGATGGTTAGGTTAGAATGAACATTGGTATGAATAATACTTTGTCCCTGATCATCTAACCCTTTCCGCTAACAAAGTTAGGAAATGTTTTCACAAGATGGCTTGATATCCAGAAGTGTTTCACTTATTTTTGCAATATATTCCTATATCCTCATAGCCGTTATACCACTATCATTATGTATTATTGCAGGAGACAGAAATATGTGTATGTTATGGACTAGTAGAAGATAATGGTGGAGTCAAATGTTCTCTACAATATACGTGAAACTTGTTATTGGCCAGTTACTGATTTAAAAGGTGAACTATGTATTATCTATGAGTCTATGGTGTATGTCAGTCGGTCAAAGAATATTTGGGTACATTTTGATCAGTTGAAAACAATGATATCGAATGTTCTTTGCAGTACATTTGGGAAATGTTTTTGATCTGTATAATGACGTGAAAATCGTGAGTCCTGAAACAGTAACTATGTTCTCAATTTACGAGAATACAATCAGTATCCAGCAAGTCTTCACATTTTCGGAGAATGCAGAACCAGGAATCAGCTGCTATCGTAATTTTGGATAAAGTTGAGCTGATAATCAGTTGTTAATTTACAAAACATACAGAAATGATGTTTTTTACCTTCAAATATAGGAAAATTCAACTAAAATTAGATAAAAGTAAAAGGGAGCATATTTTTCGTATTTCGTGTAAATAGAATAATGAACTAAGGTGCATTTCTTGTGATATGGCACCCAGGTTGTCTGAAAATAAGGACTTTTTTTTTTTGGGGGGGGGGGAGTGCTTTCTATGAGGTGGTTCTAGCTCTGCATCCTAACTTGACAGAGTTGAGTCGAAAGCGGTCCGACTTATAAACTCTCCCAGGCAACCTTCAAAACTTGAGCTTTTGTCCTACGCCGCAATGTTGGTTCACTTTCCGTCTTACGTTGGTATTACTTTGGTTTTTGCTCCTGTAGCTAACTGCTTGTGTGCCCCTACCACTAGCTAGACCACTCAATACTTGGCAAGCTGCTGTGTCACATGATTACTGTGTGGAAACAGTAACAATATTAAAGTCCATACGAAAATAATGTATAGAGATGAATATGGACTTGGGGAAACAGGGCGATGAACTAGATTTTAATGACCGCAAAAGTGAAAGTGAGCCGGATTCTATAAACATAGTTATGACGAGACTCAATAAGGAAATTGAATGATAATATTTCTGTGAAGAATGTACAATAACAAGGAAAGAGAGTAAATGTAGGAGATAGAACTCAAATTTCCTGAGGTGTAGGTAAACAAATGGCCCTTCAGGCTTTGGATTTTTATACCAAATGGTGATTGACAATTTATACGTAACTATCTCGATTTTGTATGACCCTCTGAGGAGGTAAGGCGATCACAATAACCTTTTTTAATGAAAATATGAAGAATAATCAGGATGGTGCAAGAAGCAGCAAGGTTAGCCATGCAGAGTGGTGAAAAGGTCTTATCCTCATGGGAATATACTGGACAAACTTGAACCAACACGAAGGCGAAAAAGACACGGAAATTTAAGTTCTTGCAATGTGTTCAAGACACCTTTTTGTGCCAATATATCGTAGAGTGTACTAGGGTGAGCAGCGGCAAGGGGTCATCATTGATCAAGGATGGTTTTAGTCTTCATGTACCGCGGTCCTGAAACAGAAAGTGTCGATAGCGCTCATTTTGAGAAGAGAGATCATGAAGTACTCGCCATAAGATAAAGTGGAAGTTAAAAGGAGTAAGATGCAGACAGACCAACAGGAGAAAGTACGGAAGGGAGCTATGGACAAAACAAGAACTTTAAGGCAAACTGGGAGGTTGGATTCCGAAATTCGAGGATGTATCAGTGTTGTGACATTGCGTAATCTTCACTTAGGGTGTAGAGAGGTTAAAATTAGCAAGGAATGTTCTTACATACGTGTCTGAATGTGTCTTAACTGATCAACGCCATCATACCATAATCCACGATTTCTCATAACTACTTTCCTGCTTAATATATCAGACATAATCGTTTGCAGCACCAGGGTAACCAAGGGTAGTTCTTGACCAAGTTTTTCGTAGGATATCCTAAATGAATTAGATTATAAGACTTTCAGGGCAATATCAATTAGCTTGTCTGGAGCCTGTACATAATTTGTAAATATCACTAAACTAAACGTTAAGAAGTAAATCTAAAGATCCTCATAAGAATCTGCAGATGAAAAGCCAAGCCATATTATTGCGTCTAAACGTAAAAATATGAATGTCAAAGGCTAAGCAGTGTGGAGACACTATGAACCTTCACAGAGCTTTTGAAAGATAAAAGGTGAGGAATTCCTATATTCAAAATAGAAACATAAGAAGTATGGAAGAAGTATTGTTCATATAATAAGGGACCATCATAAACCATTTACCAACATCAGATAGACCCAAGGACTCAGATGGAACAGTTTTTGAGTGTTTGTGAAGAGCTAAATGGAAAATTTCAAGTGCATGTATTACAGAGGACGTAAAACTTCCAACACTATCGGACCTGGGAATGGATTGATATCCTGGAAAACATTGACTTGAAAGTTCATGGCGTAAGAAAGCTCATGAAGGCGCCTGACACATACAGGTTACAAACAACATGGCACGTTACAGTTTGTAATTCAGAAGTGTGTATGAACCCTTGATTTGATTTGATATTTGCCGCAAGAGCGTCTATTTTACTGTGCATTTCTACTCATACTGTTGGCGGTGGCGCAAAAGAGGATACAGTGCACAAAAGATCACGGGACTGGACGCTAATAATTGGAATAATTTGTAGGTAACGTAGTGAGAAAAGTGTTAACATGGTTTGGGCAACTCAATGAATTAACACTTGACAGGCCATTAGGAAACCCGGTTTATATCTCGCACGAAATGAAGTGTTCTAATTGAATGAAGGAGACTTCATTGAGAGGTGATCGGTGGTAAAGGATACAAATAAGTAATCTTGAACTGCAGACCTTATCAGGAACAAATGTAGTCCGCAAGTCATTTGTGACGATTCTCTCAGCCGTCATCAAGAAATAGTGTGGTCTTAAGAAAAACGCTTGGACTGGTTATGCATCCTTGGCCGGTGAGGTCTTTGGTATTTTCTCTTACGAAAAACTGAAAAAAAAAGAAAAATGTAAAGCTAGTGTCATAAGGAACTGCTTAGATGGACTGATGGCCACCTTACTGGGAGAAAACAGGGGTATCATTCTAGCCGGACGAAAAAATCAAGTGGTGTCCAATGTTGGAACCATATCTGATGTATGAATTTACGCCAGAAGAAATTACATGCGTTTGCTGGTGATGATAGTAGTTTAAAGTGTGGATCAAGAGAGAATACCACATTTTCCAAAGAGATCTAGATGAAACGTAGCAGTAGTTAGACTAAATGCAAGTGAAATTTAATCCCGACCAAATTTTGAAAGATGGTTATTAACAGAGGTAACATCAGACCAGGCTCTGGTTGCCGTATTGGCTGGAACAAGATGCCTAAATGATCTGTAGAGAGGGACCTCAGGATGGACTTTATGCCTGAGTTATCAACAGAAACTCATGTGAAGAGGATTTTGTCAGTTGCTAGCACTGTTTTGGTCAGTGCCAAAATTATCCACAAGTACAAGAATAACAAGAATTTCCTGAAGATATCTGGGACGTGTGCTCGACCCAAGTTGGAAGAAGCGTCTGAAACTTGGGTCTCCTCACTCGCAGCAGACATCAAACAAGGCGTTCGAGCTGAGTTCCTCGTTCTGCCCACATTTTAAACGAAGATAAGGAGATGCATGATATCACCTTTAAAATCTCAGGAGGCCACAATGATGTCAACATGGATTCCTTTTCAAAGTCCAGTGAGACTACAAGACCAAAATTCATAACAGGAAATTATGCAAGAGTTGTGTTAGGGAGAATATGAAGAACATGACATTATGAACTGCGCTGTGTAGTGGACAGACGGAACAAACTAGGCAAAGAGGAAGTGCATAACTATAGTTTTGTGAAATTAAGAAGTTGTGCCTATAGAGAAAACCTCTCTCTTTATATGCACAAACAGATTCATTCACACAAAAAGAATTACTGAACATACATAGAAGTAAAGACATGGTACATATATGCAAGGTTGAGACGGTGTAACTCGAGTGTAAAACTCTCTTCCCGTAACACAATCGAACATCCTCCATAGTAAGATGATCGACCATTAAACACCCATATTCTCGTAAAAATCGAAAACCTGTTCCCTAGCTGACCTTAGTCCTGTCTGGGCTATGCGAGTAGTCGGGGCCGGTTTGCATACACAGTCCGTCGGGTCTTGGTATCCTTAGGGACTTGTTGCATGACCTGGAGGCACCAACCTCGCAATGCAGCCTCGGAAACAGCATAGTGCAGCATGAACTGGAGCCACCATTTTCACTATGCAGCCTTGAAGACAGCATGACGCTAACCTTACCGTGCAGCCGCTGTGTTTGTGGTGCTGGTTTGTCTTTTGGATGACAGTAGAGGTGTGAGGACGTCTTCCAAAGGAAGTGCTAGCTCACACTGGCATTCACAGAATACCTCAGCTTATTGTACGTTCTTTTACTCAGACATACAGAGAAAATTTTGTCCTGTGGCTGAAAGCATCCATTAGAATAACATTATGATACTCTGTACAGAATAACATGGTCGTAAATAACTGAGACTGAATTGAGGCAGATACAAAAACACAATTGTTGGTGAGTAGTGATCTGTGCATATCATTCGCCTTGTGGAAATAGAAAGATCATGTGTAAAACGTTGTGAACAGAAATACGAGAGATTCCACACTCCATACAAAAAGATATATGACGTTAACACAATCATACCATGGTATCTGAGACATAACAAAATGGCAGAACAAGCATGGCGCATTTTGTAATGCAGTACCATTTATGCATCTGAAGATGACATCAGTATCCTCGTCCGGGTCATCACTGCGGAACCAAGCAGGTGAAGTGAAACATACAGATTTCCCGCTGGTGCTGCCATCGTCTGCTGTGTATGCAGATGTAGAAGCAGCCAGCCAGTCAGCCGCCGGGCCGAACCAGACAAAAAAAAAAACAAAAAACGCTGTGGGTAAGTGAGGTGGTCGGAGCAGCCAGCCAGTGACCGGCGAGGCGCGCCCCTAACTTCGCCCCACACCCTGGTCATCCGGGACCACCTTGCCCTCCTCTGCTTTCGCGCATCTCTCATGATTTATTGCCATGCAGAGCTGATGCTTCCCAGAAGGCGTTCTTACAGTATTACCTTCTTTAGTAGCTTGTGATAGTATATATATATATATATATATATATATATATATATATATATGCTTAAAAAGATTTGAGTTGGTAAGATACAAAATCTTATAGGATATAGTGAAGCATGAAGGACAGGTAATGTAAAACATAATATCTCAAATGAAAATTTGTGGCATACGTGAGTGCAGTATTGATTTCTATTTACTTTACAGAAACCGGCGAGTCCATTGTGCGCTCCTACCCACCCCGAGGACGGTTCGCAAAAAAAGGATACAGTGCACAAAAGGTCCCGGGACTGGGCCACAATCATGTAACAAGTTAAATGATGTGTGAATTATTTACAACAGGTAAGGTTTGAATACCTTTCAATTCATTTATTTTACAAGTCAGGTACGTAGTGTAAATAATGTTGGTGGCAAGGAACGTGAACGGTCAACATCTGTGCACGTCCAGGAGCAGTTGACAACATCACATTATGACTTATCCATCATCGTGACATCTCTACCAGTATGACAGTCCACCAGTGTGACAGTTCTCCATTAATGCGACAGTCCTTAACCAGAGTGACAGTCCTCCACAAGTGACATTTCTCAACCCGTGTGATGGTAATACTCCACTAATGTGATAGTCCTGAACCAATGTGACGATCCACTAGTGTAACAGGCCAAAGTGACAATCCTTCACCCTGTGACTTTATCCATCAGAGTGACTTTTTTACTCCAGTGTGACTGTCCTACACCAGTATGACATTCCTATACCAGTTTGTCCACTACTGGTGCAGCAGTCCTGTCCAAGAGTGGCATTGCTCCGCCAGTTTGCCATTCCATCACCAGTGTGACAGTCCACCACCTTTGTGACCGTGATGCGAGCCATGCGCCGGTTGCAGTCCTGGGTCCAGCCACCAGCCATCTTTGTCTTGGGTCCAGCCACCGGCCAACTTTGTCATAGGTCCAGCCACCAGCTAAATCTGTCCTGGATCCATCCACAAGCCAACCCTTCCTGGATCCAGCCACTAGTTAACTCTATCCTGGGTCCAGCCACCAGCCAACCCTTCCTTGGTCCAACCACTAGCCAACCCTTCCTGGGTCCAGCCATCAGCCAACTCTGTCCTGGGTCCAGCCACCATGCAACCCTGTCTTGGGGTTCATCTTACAACATTATGGGGGCAGGTTTTACCTTCACTCCTCCATGATCGTATAAGTTCAGATACCCTTAAGTAATCTCACTCCAATTTTTCATATCGGGATACTCTTATCTGTACGCCCTGTCCATGCGCCCAGCTAAGTAATACCATTAATATCTGATTATTGTAACATCGTCTTGTAATGCGCATCGGGCTCACTGCGGGAAGTGAGAGAAGTCCTTATCGCATGTGTCTGCACCACTGATTACGCCAGGGTAAGAGCCTAGAGAGCAAATGTGTTCCTGCTGGTTCTGGAGCCATGCTTTCCAGTCCCAGAATTTTACATGACCAGAGCAGCTCGACTGGAATCTTAAGACAAGCGTTCCTCTTGTTGAGGATGATCATCAGAGACATGGACACTTTTTTTAGATTCGTCAGGTATAAGCCTAACACGGGCTCTGTGTGTTCTAAGGGCCCTCCTCTGTTTCTGTGATGTCTGTGTACATCCAAGATACATCACATCACAGGATCAGCTAGACGCCTCGGTAATTCTACTGCTATGCCATAGTCGTCCTACCAATAACAGCATCTGGTCCCCGACCGTCAGCCTTAACTTCCTGTATGAAAAATTCGGTGTAGATCCCACCCAGCCCAGTGTGGAGCCGCTGAGGGGGGGGGGGAATAAAAGTCGTGTTTGGTCATCTCCTTATACAGATAATGCTACTGACTGCCCCCCCCCCTCAACACACACACACACACACACACACCAGGACTGTAGAACAAGAAGCAGTTCGTTCGTATCATATTCTATAAAGTTGCGTCAAGATATAAAAACTGGACTGGATACTTTTAAGATAAGGGAAGTATAGTAGCGAGGCGGGTAGAGCCAAATACATGTACGTAAGAGACTGCTGGGTATGGTAGTCTTAGTGGCTAAGACTGGCGGTGGTCTGATTATTCATCACCAGGTTTGGACTCAGACTTGTACAAGACTGTCACACTGTTGTAGGGCTGTTTCAGTGGGAGAGAGCTGTCACTCTGGTGAATAACTGTCACAGGATTGTCACTGGCCTGTCACACTAGTGAAAGATTGTTACACTGGTGGAGGGCTGTCGCACTAGTGGAGAATTATCACAGTTGGAGAAATGTCACACTTGTGAGGGACTTTCATACTCGGTCTGTTGCATCAGTGGAGAACTGTTACACTGGTGAACTCTTGCACTGATGGACTGTCATACTGGCAGAGAAGTCACGATAATAGAGGACTCATACTGATGGTGGACTGTTATGCTGGTGGAATGTCGCACTGGTGGAAGACTGTTACAGAGTTGGAGGATTGTTACAGTGGTGGACTGTCACACTGCTGGTGTCACAGTGGTGATTACTGTAACACTGGTAAAGAGGGTGTTTATATTGGTGGAAGACTGTTATACCAGTGGATAACTGTTAGACTGGAGTAACTATCACACTGGACTCACACTGGCGGTGGACCGTCACACTTGTGAATGAGACCTTCACACTATTGGAACCCGGACTCACACTGGTGGTGGACCGTCTCACTTGTGAATGAGACCGTCACACTATTGGAACCCTCACTTATGGAGAAGGTAAGCCACACTGATATTTAGGTCACACTGGTGGAAGACTGTCACACTGCGCATCAGTTTGCACAACACAAGCTTACAGCACAATCACCTAGATTAAAAAAAGAGAAGTGAGACTAAGAACGGTGATGGCGACCTTAAATAGTTATTAGTGATTTTCCATAAAACATCGCATGTAACCTGAAAATCAAGATTTTAAGTCTGGGGAAAAAAAAAAAAGTTCTGTGAGCCATCACGTTCCCAAAGTCATGAAGATCCTTCAAAGAAGAAAATATTCCCTTTCGTTGTTCTTGGGAAGCTGATGTAATAAATCAATTAATTTATTCGTGTAGGGAATCCAGGTTCTCAAACCTTCGATGACACCAGGAAACTGTGGTTCTTCTGCCCTCTTACCCTTGATGGTACAGCACAAGCAGCAGACAAAGAGGATCTGAGATTCCAGGAGTATCCTCGCTTGTACGTGGGTGCCGAGGGTAGCATGACGTCACAAATATTGCCATACATGCGTAACAAGATCATTATTCTAAATCTGGTGCCTAGGACAAGCCTTCACATGTAGCAAGGTAAGGTAGGCGAGCTGCCCTAGTCTGTTGAAAATCTCAAGGTTTCTTTCACCTCTGATGAGTAAGTAACGCGCCAAATATGTTTGTGGCAGACCACCCACACACTTTAGTAAAATCTACAATATGCAACTGACTCAACTTTTCGATTGCACCTTTCCCATGTCCTACCTCGGGTTGCAGTTGTCTACTTTTAGAGAAATTAGTATATTTTAGGATGATTTTACATTCGCAAGGAAACCTGCACCCCGCTAAAATAAATGTAAAAAGTTTCCAATATTACCCAAATAGTTTATAATAAATTATCCTTAAAAGACACTATCAGGCTGTCCAGCGGATGACTTGCTTGGTGAGGTTGTCGACGATATCCCTGTTGCCTCCCCCCGAGCAGGGACAATGCCACCCCAGCCAACACGGATGACACCGCTTCCCGCCAGCACCATGTGCGAGGGTGCTCCCGCCCTCGCTGCTGACCTAACCGTTATCTCCTCGATAATTACAGTGTTATCACTACTCCAGTCTCATTGACATTCATACTCCGTAATGAGTCTTAAAGATTCTTATTTCGGGAGAGAGGTTTTTCCCTCTGAGCATATATTATCTTTAGCTCCCTTCTCATGTACATAGAATGGACCCTGTAAATACAACTATCCACTTTAATTGAGAAATTGTACTACAGAACTGGGGCCTCTAACCCTGCAGGCTGGTAAGTGGGCAGGGACGTCCAATTCCCTGGGGGTGACACTTTTATGCTTATCTGGAAGGATCTTTGAATTCCATGAATAATGATAATTTCAACCGTAAACCGATGCGCCAGCAAAATATTTAAGAATAGATTAGTGGGGAACCGATGCTCCCTACCACCATATGTCCAGTGTCAACACCTGCGTATGTTTTACATTGGATGAATATCGATCATTAATGGTCATTACATCTGAACCCTCGACGCGCGTGTCAAAACGCCAAGTACAAAAATATTAGCCCTAACCTTTACAAAACTTTATAAAAAAAAACATCACGTGCTCCGTGCGGCAATGATTGTAGATGATTCTTTTTCCACGTTTCGCTGTGAAAAAATAAAGTGTTCATACCCAAACGTCTAACATAATAGCTATAATTACTTTTTCGTTTTGATATAGTGATGGAAGGCTGCAGTTGCTGGATGGATTAAGGGCACATTCGGCTGAAAATCACTTGTCTTCAGACGATTCTTACTGACCACCGGTGATGCTCTTACAACTTCACATAAATATTACATGAACATTAAAAAGAAATATTTGTCCCATTCTATACTATTATAGATTTACGCATAAGATGACAGCAGGTTTTAGCTGTACAAACATAGGCTTATCCATAATAAAATCCAATGTTAAAACTTCATCACTGAATATAAAGAATTGAAAACACACTCCTTGCCTGCCTGTTGTCGCTCATATTGGAACAAATTATTATTATTATTATTATTATTATTATTATTATTATTATTATTGTTAGACTGTTGACTTTTGAAAAATGCCACAATGCACTCTGTTTTGCATGTTTCCATTGCACATTTACGAAAAATAAAATGAAAATTTCATGTAACATATAATCCAATGCAGTTATGTAAATAACTAAAAGACAAGTAAAACATTATTAATGCACAGAACTGTGACGATTATATCACACAATAAGCACTATTTAAACTTGATTGTCTGCTTCCACTCGCTCATACCTGTTACATAGACGAACCAGTACTTCTGACAATATTATAGTTCACATTTTCTGTCGAAGTTTAACTGTGGTTAACAGATAATACCATTATTTCTCTAAAGTTATTTTCCATTATTTATATTGAAATGACATAATATCCAGTGTACAAAGATACCGTAGATGTGTAGTAACTATTAACAATAGTTTGCCAAAAATTCTGCAACAGTGGCAACTCTCTCACTATCTGAACTTCGTATTTGTTCACAAATTTTCATCTAAACAGTTGATAGAGTAGATAGCAAATACGAAAGCAAACGAAAAGTGAACGAACTATTTGGCCATTCAAGGTGGGACAGTGTCCGCAGGCCAGAACTAACCCCAAATAAACTCTCTCCACGGGTACTAGCAAGCCCAGTTTGTCAGTGGCTGGTGGAGAGGGAGCATCTTGCTCAGCTGGTGGCACAACAGACTATACCGCTTGACAATATTTTGGTAATACTCGATGATAATAATAATTTGCCAGAAACAGCATACGGATCAGAACAGTTAGTATTTGTAAGGCGGGTCAGGAGGTTTAAATCTCCCGCGCGCTCCGGGGTCCCGTTAATTATTGGAACCTGAAGAAATTTTTTGCTTTAGACTGTAATGTTACTTTTTTCACTGATTTCGGCAGCGTAATTATTATCATTACCATAACAAAATATTGTCAAAATGTCGGAAATGTTTAGGGAGATAATGCGTCAGTCAAAACCGAGACTTGAACGGATGCCATCCACTAGCTCGACGGCGTCGCTGAAGGAACTGAGGAGGAGAGTCAGTATCGAAAGCATGGCGACGGGGGATAGTAACAACGAGCAGAACCTCGAATACGAGGTTACTTTGGTGAGTACATGTGTTATGTTCTTGTTTTATGAATTAGATTTGAAGTGTTATGAAGAACTGAAGAAGGATTTGTTGACTACGAGGAACGGTACGACATCTCAAGACAGTATTTGTTGGTTGAAAACAGCGTGAGTTGATAGAGAACAGAGCTCTCGCCTGACAGATCAGCTGGCTCGGGTAGTGCCCTACCCACGCATACTGGCTCGAATTTAGTGGTGATATTTTATCGTAATCAAAACACTTGAGTTTTATGTTTTACTTATGTATGTCGCTGTTTAAAATGTATGCTTTTTGGAAGTATAAAAACTCCCTGATACAAACACTCTTAGAACCGTGAATGGGTTGCAGAACAAATGAGCAAGTTTATGTTTTACGGTACGTACAGAATTTTCCCTGAACTTTAAAACTGATGATAAATGGTAATATTGTGTCAGGGAATATGATTTCTCAAAAACTGCAGTGCAAGGAGATTGTTGGAACAATACAGTGTGTGTTTGCAAAATGTTCGAATTTACTGATCACTAAAATTTGCCATTGAAAGTGCCAAGTTTTGTTGATTGTGTGAGAAAGTGTATTGTGCAGGAAAACAGTAACACACGATTTCTTTTATTTTGGGAAACATGTTAGGCTGCATGAACTGTCAAAGTAATAGTGTTGTGCTTATTGTACCCAGAAACAGGATACCATCTTCTCGTGACGAGTCCTGGCACATGATACACGTTGGAGGGAGTGTATGAGTTGGTGCCTGTATAGCGGTGTGTGGCATCGGGTGTGCCAGGGCGCAACAGGGTGGTGGGGGACTCACGGAAGGGTGGGACTACAACAAAGACCTAGACGTGCTCCAGCCTTACTTGTGTTGCTGAGATATCTACTCTTTCTCTTGCCATGCCATTTCAGCAGTAGACACAAAGTCTTAGAGAAAATATTTTCCTTAAAATGTCTAAGATTGGAAGTCATGGTTGGTAGAGATTTGTTTGTGTTGATCAGAAACCTACTAGAGCGCTATATATTGTACGGTGGAGTACAGGAATGATAGTTTTACCTCTGAGGTGCATTTTTTGTTTGTATAATGTGCCGCATAACATCCACCATGTAAGATAACATATTTGTAAAGAAAGTATGTACTGCCCATAAGTTAAATATTAAACTAGTAGGGGGAAAGTTGTGCTGAAATGTTTGATGGCTTGAAATATTATTAGAGATACAAGCTGTTTTCATCGCTCACAAACATGCAGTAATTATGTGGTTGAAGTATCACTATCATATTTATGGCAAGAAGTCTTTCTAGATCCGCAAATTAGTGGTACAGAGTGCCACTCGTCTCAGGTAGATATATATCGCCTTTAATGTAGTAGTACCATTAAAGTCTCTTGCTGTGGCACAGGAATCAATCCTCTGGCAGTGGCATAGTCGTCAGTCCTGGCGTTGTAACAATCACGGGGTCTTTGTCACAGCTTCTTCTCTGATACTGCCATTTGGTCACACTTAAAGAGTTAGGTCGAAGGAAGCGATTCGATTTTCATATGTTAGATATCTGTTAGATACAGTCTGTCAGATCAGACAATGACACAGGTCATTAGGTTTCGGGCAGTAATGCTACCATCAAAACTGGGGGCAAAGTCACACTCACCAGGTCTTGGGGTTGGTGACTTTCATGGCATGCTATGATGGTGTTTGTAGGTGTGAGGGAGAGGTACAATCAAGTGTCAGGGAGTGGTCCAGTTAACAAGTTCCTGCTAGTGGTATATTGGGTTTTCGTTGTAGGTGCAGTCATGAGGCTTAACTCGCTTGAGAACGGCGGTACTACTCTTTGGTCTGATCTCTGACCTGCCCCTAAATGCCAGATTGCCGTACTCAAAGGCGGTGCCTTCGTGTTCAAGGGGTTAAGCACCGGTACAGTAATCTGGTCACAGGTATTAGCACAGGTAGTAAATTTATGACTTATACAATCGGTGGGTGTCGGACCGCACGAGTAGTAGCTGAGTTCTAACTTTTTAGGAATGGATCCATTTGCCTGGTCTGTTATTGGTAAAGTCAGGTCTCCAATGATTGTGACAGGTATCAGATACCAGGATCATCTGTCAATCATCATTTTAAAATCTTTTCAGTTCAGTTCAATTCTTTAATTGACACAGGCTTACAGGAAGGCAAAGTTCAAAGCCCACAACAAAAGGTTTGTTCTGAAGAGACGAACAATATGTCCCCCACACCAGTCCTGGGAAAAGTTAGTGTGTACAGGACTTCCTGTTGGTATGAGAGCCCTTGAGACCAAAGTGGGAGTGAGTAAAGTCTGTCGCTTTGATGACGTGGGTGAATATGTCTAGGAATGACGTAGCCGAACGAGTCGGGTTGATGATGGGGAGGGAACGTCACATTGATGACGTAAGAAGAAAGTATCCGATGATAGCGTAACCTTTATCGAGAGGATTTTCGGGGTATTTAGAATATCTTTGAAAACTTAGGTGCCATTTAGCTTGCTCGGGGTTACGTCGCAAATGAAGTCAGCTTTGGCAAGGCTGTATCATTGGGAGTAAAGTCTTGTCAAAGAATTTTGTAAAGGAGTCTACATTATCGTGCTACTTGAAGTAGCGCAGCCTTGGAAGCAGTAGCCTTTAGAAAGGTTCTGGGTAAAACCAAAACTCTTTTCTACAAACTGATTTCGGGATACTTACAAATGAAATAAATAAAACACTTCATCATACCGTAACATAATTTGATCCTCAGTGAGAATTATGAAGGGCATACAGTGTTGCTCATGCGTAATATAACATTAAGATATACCTCAAGGTCAAGTTAGTCTCAGTATAACCAGCACAAACACCTCTTGGTAATAAGTACTTGAAATATTTTTTTGAAATTATGTGTAATTTGATATACTGCAAAACTTTACTTGTTACTCTGTTTCAAAAGAAAAAAAAGAAAAGAAAAGGCAAGTGTCTCACATAGTAATATGTATGGGAGACATTGACATCGGTGTATAACGAGAGCGGCAGCTTAATGCTGTTGAATTTAGCTTACCCAAAAATTGGTAACTCTGGTCCGTTGTCTTTTCTCCAAAATGATGATAATATTTTGATAATATTGTTAACGGAGTCCCATTCTAAGAAGCAGAATGTAAAATTTCTAAATTACTCGAATACCTTATTGTTTTTTTTTATGATGTATTTTGAAACCAAATTTCAGCATGGGCGAAAGAAACAACTGTATCCACTGAAATGTCAGTCTTGATACCCTGAGTCATTGGATGCTTTATTAGTAAGACAGGAGGAGACGCCGCACAAGAAATGGCAAAACGCCTGTTTTAAGTAATAAAGACACCTGATATTTTGAACTTTTACTTTTTCCTTTTCTTAGCAACTGGCAGATTGTAAGCTCACGTATTGAACCAACTTTCTAACAGTTTTGGCATAAACTACCTAATGGGTCTGACAGATACCCAGATGTCTATAAATCTTTTGCGCTTCCGCTCACAGGATGAGTATGGCCGCCACCGTGAATTAGCCGCTAATACTCGCACAAAACAAGATCCATTGTTTCTTTCCCATCCCAACCCGGAAACCGTTGAATCACAGGGTCGGGGCATGGTACCCTCCATCACCCCTCACCATTTGAGATGTCGGTAATTTTTTTTTTTTTTTTTTTTAACGAAACCCATATTGAAATTGTCACGCTATTGTTATGTACGTAGCTTACCTTTATCCTGTCCCCGCTATCATCCCTTTTCTCCTTTCCTCTTTTATTTCCTTTACTCTTCCATTCACCGATTTCCTCCTGTCACACTTTCCTATCGGGGTTTTAAATAAAGTGATTAAACTTACCTTACTTGTATATCTTCTCAGAAGCTCTGCCTCTCTTCTTTACTGTCCTCGCGACTCCCCACGCGTGCCTCTCAGTCTGTGTTTATTGCTCTTGCAACAGCTTTGGAATACTATTGGACGGTGCTGCTTCCTAATTTTAGACGAACACTGTCATGCGGTTGGTTGTTACTTGGATCCATTTAGATTCACCTGTGCCATGGCATATATGGCGAGACAACACTATCTGAATCACCACGCAAAAGTTTCATTCCTATCATAAGATTGAATTCATTCAAGTATTCTGTCCTCACTGCTCGGAATACTTAGTCCCTTCCGCATTATGAGTACTTTAACGTGGTTTTCGGGCAACCAAGCATGATTCTTAAGGCTTCATTTTGTATTTTTTTTTTTGTCTTAGTTTTAATTGTAACGACGTAATGACCTAACCTGATGTATATTTTGCCGTTGGCTGTAAACTGGGGACTGATAATCCTTGGAAATCAGATGTTCTAACTGCTCAAACCTGAATGCCGTTTCACTTTCAGCTCTAGTAAACTCGGGCGCAGAGCACTGGTGCCATAGTGTAAAGGCGCGTCCACTCGATCGAGCAGTGCCCGCGGTTACAATCGCGTAGTTTGCCTGTTGACGGGCTTAACGTTTGTGCCCGCTGGAAAACGGGCAAAGTACCCATTTTGGTAGCTGTGCGATTTCACCAGACACTGCCCGGTAGTGTGACGTCGCTGCCAGACACACGAGGTTACATATGGATCCCAGGGGCCGTGATTGTCACTTACACCAGTTTCATTTTTTTACTTTGTTCATTTTCTTTTTCACACACATAACAATCATTATGCTAAACAGTGCTATACTTCTACGATCCTTCTTGCTTGGCGCCATAGTTATTGTACCGCGCACTGCCATGTCGAACATCTGCTCTGGCTCCTGCCAGGCTTTGACTAGGTCAGGCACCGCCGTGTGGACAACGATACAAGTATGCCCACAGACTTTGCCCGATGACGGTCAAAGCCCGCCGGGCACTGCTCGATCGTGTGGACGGGGCTTTAGGAGTTCTTAAACATTTTTCTTTGGAGTTATTTTATCAGTTTAAAGGTCGGCGCTTCTTTCTTTCTTTCATACATATTCGCCTTTTCCCGCGTTAGCGAGGTAGCGTTAAGAACAGAGGACTGAGCCTTTGAGGGAAAATCC
>JAYMFT010410356.1:0-18286 GCA_038088735.1 Panulirus argus | reverse complement strand
CTCTCTCTCTCTCTCTCTCTCTCTCTCTCTCTCTCTCTCTCTCTCTCTCTCTCTCTCTCTCTCCTTCCCTCCCTCCCCCATTCGTTTTATAAGTTTTTTTTCTATCCTTATTTCGTTTCGTTCATTTCCACCGCTGACACACATTCCACGTCAAAAATCTTCGCATCCTTTATTCCAGTGGAATTCACTTCGCAAACTTTTTACCTTTTCAAAATTTTGCAAGTGCTAATTCAATTCAGTGTTGGGGGCCTCGCAAAATGCGGGAACCAAGCTGTTTTATATAAGGCCAGGGTTTTTACGATAGAGTAAGGAATGCTTTTAAAAGGCCGGTGATTGGTGTAGAGCCTTATTTTCGGTATGATTTACATTTTGATACATTCTGATTACGTAGAGGTGTAGAATTGTATGTATACTTTATCTATAGATACTAAGAAGATGTATATGAGTTACTCGTATTTTGCTGTTGTTTATCTTCTTTATTTCTTGACTGTGTCCATCATGCCTTTGGACGGCTTTCTCTCCCGTATTTCACACCCACTCCCCTCTCTTCCTCTCCCTTCCTCCTCCCTTTCCACCGTCCCTTACTTCTATCCACATTGCTATCTCCCATTCCCCACCATCCTATAGTCCTTCTTTCCTCCCTGTCTCTTTCCATCCCCCCGCAGCCATCATCCCTTCTCCTCTTCCATCATCACTATCCCCCCCCCACCCACTGCTCCTCCCATCCCTTACCTCCAATCTCTACTCCTCCTGCTCCTCCTCTTCCTCCATCCCTACTGTGCGACCCCTCCATTTCCATCATCATCTCTCCTTCTCACTATCTCTCCCCCCTCCCTACACAACCCCTTCTCCTCCCCCATCCCTCACCATCAGAGATAAGATCTTTGAAAACTGTGCATTAAATGGCCTTTCTTCCCTTCCTCTCTGGGTCCCAGGAACGACCTACGGTAGAGAGCAGAAATTTTACTCAAATATTTACCATCAGCTGTGCACTGGAACAAAAGGTCTTTCGGGAGGCAAAAGGTAAAAGGTCAGATATTTCTCCACCTTGAGTGGAGATTAAAGTTACACCAGCGAAAGCACGCGGGGGAACGTAATACAGTTGTAGAATACAGTAACATGTGATGCGTTACATGCAAGTCCCTACTATAGGCGCTGGTAATACAGGAGGAGAGTACCAAGTTCTAATTTGTTGCACTCCAGTCTACACCATAAATATTAGTAATACTGAAGTAGAATACAGTAAGTTTTGAAGCTTTGTATTGGTCTGTATCATATACATTATAGATAACGTAGTAGAAGAATGCGTTATATTTAACTCCATACCATATAAATTAGTAATAAAATAAGAATAATACTTACAATATGAATTTCGAAATACATTACTAACACTAAGGAGCTTAAAACTTAACGTGAATTTCTGTACATAAATAAAGAATTTTTCGTTTTCTATAAGGAACTTGATGTAGTAGTAATGGATATGAAACAAATATGTTTTCACACGTAGTAGTTAAGAATGTGAGTTAGTTAGATAAAGAGCATTCCGTTTTATATAAGAACATGACGCCATTGCAGTCGTAGTACTGAACGTTAACATCCAAGGACGGCTGAACAACATATGGATGGTACTTAGGGATGTTGTAGGCGGAAGGGATTTCGTAGGCTTCTATCCTGGTAGGTCTCAGTTGATGGGGCACTGCTGGTAGGCCTTATAAACTTGTCCTCAGATAGTAGGTTTTTGATGGTGATTCTGCTCCGGAAGGCTTCATATTGAGGGCCATTTTGAGTAACTCAACTTTATGATCCTTCCACATTTGTTGAGAAAAGAAACCAGATTCTGATGGAATAATGATGGACAAAAGGGGACGCCAGAACCACCTAGGTA
This sequence comes from Panulirus argus, assembly GCA_038088735.1. NCBI lineage: Eukaryota > Metazoa > Arthropoda > Malacostraca > Decapoda > Palinuridae > Panulirus > Panulirus argus. The sequence continues at coordinate 16,401 of JAYMFT010410356.1, read as the reverse complement.
AGGGACACGGGTTTTCTAGAAACAATGAAGAGTCTTTCTTTACTTGCTTTCTCCGTGGTGGAAGAGATGCCGCCATAGGAATTGCTCGGGGCAGCAGCCTGACAGGATCCTTGCTTGTGTGTGTGTGTGTGTGTGTGTGTGTGTGTGCGTGTGTGTGTGTGTGTGTGTGTGCTCCTGCCTGGGGCGCAGAATTGATCGCGCGTCTGATATTTTCCCGTGATAGAATGTAACACGGAAAATATTACGGGGATTGCTCAAGATATTCATGATGAAAACGACTAAAAAAAAAAAAAAAAAATAGGGGCCTTCTGGCAACTACGCCCATGCTACACCGTCATGTTTTTTTTCTTTTTTGGCGCCCATTTCTGGATGATGGGAGAGTTTGCGTCACAGTACATGAGATCCATTATTGCCATTACGTTGGCAGTGGCCGGAAGTTCATGAAGGCGCAAAGTTTTGATTGAACAATCGCCCTTCACACCTGTAGCGGATCCGCATCTATGAGGCATTTGTGTCTAACTGGGTATAACCGGGAATGCAGAATAAGTGACTCGGTTTAGAAAAGGAGGAGGAGAAGCAGGTCTTCCTAAGGATAAGTTAGCTGTTGACGAGTCTTTAGGTTATTATTACCGCCACCTGGAAGGTGGTATACATATCACAGTACAAGAAGTCAATAAGATGGGAATGCGTAGAAAAAGGAAAAATTATTACCTCGCTAGGATGGTGTAAGTTGGTACATTTTTGATGGTAATATTGTCATCAAACCCATTCAGACAACCCTTCCGCCTCCGCCGTCCCATCTCTTCCACCTTTTCTTTTTCCTTCCCTACCTTCTTTCTACTTTACTCTCGTATCTCCATGAGCAACTGTTAATGCAGATAGCCTCGTCATGGACCGTCAGGTCTTCCGTCCTCTGTCCTTCCAATGTGATCCCACGTAGGCCCATGCACCCCTCCTTCCCTTCCTCATACCATCTCCTCTGTCCCATCTTTCCCCTTCCTCCTCTCCCACCCATCCCACTGTAGGAACAAAACCCACCGCGACAGAGCGGTCTGTACCTGGGAAGAAGAGGGACTCCAGACACGCTGCAGAGAATTTGAACACCACATCTTTCTTCATTTGTCCCGGTAAGGCTAGGTACCAGTCAGACAGCCCCGAGGCCTCCTGCTTGTGCTTGCTTGATCCCTGGCGAGGGAGGTAGAGGCTCTAGGAGAGAGAGGGAGAGCTGGAAGTGAGAGAGAGGAGCAGCAGGGAAGGAGAGGATGGAGGAGAGACAGAAGAATGCCGAAATGATTGTGGAGGTAGAGCAGAAAAGGAGGAGCGAAGTCTTAGGAAAGGGGGATCAACTAGAGGGAAAGGAGGAGAGTAAAGGAAGGTGTTAAGAAGAGTAGAGGAGGGACGAGCAAGGGGAGTAAGAGGTAATTAAACTGATTGAGGAGATGGGCAAGTGTAAGGAAAGGAAAACGGAAGGGTGGAGTGGAGAAAATAAATAACGTGTGAGAGAGGAGAGTGAGAATGGAGGGAAAGAGAGCGAAGGAGAGGGAGCGAAGGTGGGAAGTAAGGATGGAAGCAACAGAGAGAGGTGAAAAAGAGGAGTGATGCATACGTCAGTTTTGATATCAGACGAATGTAATCAGTTATCTGCAGTAGTGTGAAAACAGCTGTTACATTTTTGCCTGATAATTATTTATTGCATACGGATTGTAATTGTAAAAAAGACACAGTAAATCTTCTTCACTACGACTGATGATAAAATGAGAGTGAAAAACTACTGGCAAGTGCACCAAGAACATTGAGTCTCTGCAGGTATTCAAAATCATTAACGGCTATGAAATTTTCGATCTGACAAGCTGCTAAAGACTCTATTCGTATGAATTTAAACAAAGTAATGAATGGATGCAAAGTCATGGGCAAGACTTTTAACCTCGAATGAAGCGACCTACTCTACTTTTTTCGTTATTTTCAACTAGATTGTTAATACATGGAATGATTTCCAGTTAGGGTGGTTGGAAGCGTCGCCATAGCTAGGTTTGAGAATACGCTTTTTTAATACTTCGCCTCAAGTCCACGACTGGCATTGTTAGCGTTGTTTTAGTCGCATGAAATGTTTGCTGGTATTTAGCTTTGAATTATCAGGATTGTTACCTGTCACTGTGGGTGTTAGGTGTTCTTTGGCTAATGGAACAGTACGTTAGGGAGGATCAGATGTGTGGAATAGAGATGTATGTCAACCGTGGTCATGCAGGATGGAGATAAGAACAGTTCAAGTGCACCTCAGGGACTTTTGGATTGGATATGGACAACGTGAGACATGTCAAGAATTGAGGAAGCGTTATACCTTGCGATGGAGATTGTAACGAGGAAGTTAGGATTAGAGTTGCCACGGAGTTAAGCAGCTTTTTATACAAGGATAGAGAAGGAGAGGAAAAGATAAAATGATCCTGCTCGCAGGTAAGCTTGACCTAAAGCTGAAGGAACAGTAAGTAAAGAGCTTGAGGAACTTGAGGGCAAAAAGATAAATAAAACAATTAGAAAGCTTTGAGACGTGGATGTGGACAGGAGTGATGAAGATAAGTTGGGCAAAACATCAAAAAGCAACGACGAAGTTTTATGTGGCGTGGAGGACGAAAGGAGTTTACTCAAAGTAATGGCGCCGAAGACAAAAGGAACTTGGATAAGACGGATATATTTCCGAGGGAAGAAGTCTGTCCAGTGAGAGATGCGACCGAGGCAACGTGGCCAAGGGGAAGTCTATGCTGGATGACCCCGAAGGCCGGGGAAGAAAAGTTATTACAACATAAACAGGAGAAGCTGAAGAGAGAGAAGTTTGGCGAGAGTAAAAATTTTCCTCACCCCAGGTTCTCCTCTCTCTCTCTTTTTCCTTGCGTCTCCTCTCACTCCTGCCTCTCCTCTCACCCCTGGCTTTCCTCTCACTCGTGGCTCTCTCTCTGTCTCTCTCTCTCTCTCTCTGCCCTCTGGATTCGGAATAACAATAAGATATCTGTGTCGGATCTTCGTGATTCTGAGGTGAATGTTGTTGCCTCGCTCTGTGCTGTGTTATTTCTGGCTGTATCTCTTATTTGTGTCATTTTCATCTTTTCGATGTTTTATTATTATTATTATTATTGTTATTATTATTATTATTATTATTATTATTATTATTATTATTATTATTATTATTACCAGTCGAAGGTTAAGAGGGATAATATACAAATTAGCTGATTTATCTACAAGTAGATTCTGTATTCTGTTAGTAGGTCCCCAGTTGCTTTGATGATATTTTCCTGTGAATTTGATTTCCACGTTCTCATTTAAAGTTCAGCAATGGAAGGTGCTCGGCATCTGCAACACATTCCAGGTGTTGCAGTGGCAAGCCTGGAAAACAATCACGTGTTGCCTTGTACTTTATGTTGGAGGAAATGACAGGAGATGGGCGTTGGGAAGCGTTTATGGTTTTATGTATAGAGAAGGAGCAACTACGAGGGAACGAGGTGCAAAGGGAGGAAAGGGATGGAGCGAACGATGGAATAGTGAGTGAAGGAGGGATAGAGAGGATGATATTTCTATACACTGTGTCTCAACAGTGTTCTATTGACGGGATCTAAAGTACAGTGAGCTATGTCTCTCGTCTTTTCCCCCATACAGACGCAGCACAATGGACTGAATATCATTAGGGCAGTGACTGTGAAGGTAAAGATAAAATAAGGGAGAGAGGGAGGCAGACTAACGAATATGAAAGGGGGAGGGAGGACTGGAAATTAAATCTGGGTGGTTTAAGATGTGTATGTGTGTGTGTGTGTGTGTGTGTGTGTGGAGTCTCGGTGGACTGGGTGCTGTCAAGAAGGGTTGAAAAGAGTTGACTTATTCCTTCCAAGACGCAAGACCGGTACTTCAGGGATGGGATACGCCTTCCCAGATGTGGGACCAGTACGTCACGGATGGGATATGCCTTCCCAGATGTGGGACCGGTACCTTAAAGCGAGAGAGAGAAGAAACACCCTTGGTGAAGCCTCAAGTAACTGGGAGGCTGTAAGAAAAGGAACATACATGAAAGAAAAGGTAATAGTTTGTTCAAATATTTGGAGCAAGTTCGTGAATATATTTATTTCACGTGAAAATTCCACATATGGTAAATGGTACAATGGTACAATGAAGAGCTGTCAGGGAGTTGGTGAAATTGAGTTACTTGGAGATTATCTTGTACAGAGTTAATATTTAGTGCTGTTGTTGCAGATGGAATAGATGTGACGAGTTAAATGTTGTGTGAGGCGTACATAAAGCTGGTATTCATTGAGATGGGTGGTGGCTGGTGTACAGGGAGAAAGACGGTAGCCGGTTTACAGGGAGATGGGTGGAGGCAACACAGTGAATCCCTGGTTACCGTTTTCGCCGTTGCGCTGTGTGTGAACGACGGGGAAACGGTTGAGCTTCGAGCACACAGGAATGATTAAAACCTTTTGGGGGTGTGGCGTTAGAATCTAACCCCATGAATACCTGCCTCACTTGATTTATCAATAGTGCTGTTGTTGTTGTGTTTATTTCCTCCCCACTTCGCAGGAATGGAATTGAAAGAAGGTGTCTTAAGAAAGGTGGAATCAGGAGAGCAGACCTGAGCAAGGGCCGCTGTAAGTCTCTGGGGCCAAAGGAGATCCCTCCTGGTCTTTGGGTGAAATATGGACAGGTAATTTGGACGCCTTCGTTGCACACAGTTGCAAAGCGGTGGAGCAGCAGGAGGTGTTTAGGAGAGAGAGAGAGAGAGAGAGAGAGAGATCCGTTGTGGAGTACTGAGGACCGAGATGCTGAAGTCTCTTTTAAGAGTCAGTATTTGAGGCCAGGATGAAGAAGAGACGTACGGTGGTGACCAGAGTTAGATGAGGTATGGAATTCGAGTCGCCTGGAATGCCTTACGCGGTACCTTCAGTTAAGAATGGATCGATGGGACCAGAGAAATGCGGAAGGAAGATTAGAGATTCAGGGAGGAAGTAAACTTGTATTGTTGGGTCAGTTCTTGCGAGGGAGGTACGTGGGAGGGAGTGAGATATGCGAGAAGTTTTAGCGATGCGGGGGCCAGACAACGGAGAGAAAGAAAAAAGAATCCATTACGAGAAATGGGAGGAAACAGAGAAGAGAGACAGTCGAATAAAGATACGGTAAGAGTAATAAAAGAGGAAAGACGAGTAATTGTGAACGAGGAAATCCACAGAGAGAGAGAGAGAGAGAGAGAGAGAGAGAGAGAGAGAGAGAGATTATGAGAGACGTGTAAGTAGGGCAAAATGTACGTTAAAGATATTGGGAGAAAATAGAAAAGGCGGCAGATAAGAGTGTGAGAGAGGTAGCGATGCGAAGTGGGGTGATTGGAGGGAAAGAGAAAACTATACGCCGTTGCAGAAAGTTAAAGGACGAGAGCGGCAGCTCCCGTCTTCCGCGAGTGTCGCCAGAGGAGATCAGGGGCAATACCTGGCAGTGATGTTAAACGCGAAAGGTAACGTCAGGAGAGCAGTGCAGGCGGTACAACGCAGAACACGGCCCCGGTGGCGGCCCAGCTAGCGGTGGAGGGGGTGGGGAAGGGGGGGGGGGTTGATGACGGATCAGAGGGGGTAAGAACCCTGTGTTGGGTGCTCCTGTGTGATGTGCTTATTTCCGGCACGCAGAGGGAGGACTCGTGTTGCAGAGGACTGAAGGAATGCATCGGCGTTATTTCTGTGTAATGTAAAGCGTGCGGACTGATGTTAGACTCTCTCTCTCTCTCTCTCTCTCTCTCTCCTTCCTCAAATTCCCTTCCGGATCCCTTATCTACACCCACATCTGCCTGTCTATATTTTGTGGCTATTTATCGGTCTATCTCCAGTCATTTGTTTAATATCCCACCGTATATGTATTTTTATTACTTTATCCAATACCACCCCCCTCCCATCTGTTTCTAAAGACCTCTGAGGGCTATAAATGGCATCAGACTCTGTTTCTTTTCTGTTTTTCCCTCCTTTTTTTTCATTTTCCGGGACCACAATTTCCTTCCTCATGCTGTGGAATCATCGATCGCTCTACCTGATGTTTCTCTCTCTCTCTCTCTCTCTCTCTCTCTCTCTCTCTCTCTCTCTCTCTCTCTCTCTCTCTCCTACAATAATTTATCTGGCATTATGCTCCTCCCCCCAATTCGTGCCACGATCCTTTTTATTCAACATTGGAATTCCATTGTCTCTGTGAGGAATGATTTCCTTACTTCCTTTGCCGTCACTAAACGTCTCAGTCTTTTATCTCGGGCCTTTTTTTTCCGCGATATTTATTGAAATTTGCTGTATTATTTGCGCTGCCATCTTGTATGGCCTCGGATTTTTTTTTCTGTTGAGGTACGATGTAATTTTTTTATTTGCAGTGTGTATGAGGTATTCTATTTTATGTTCGCTCGTGTATCATAGCCTTTGTTCTTCGCTTTATTGTTTGTTTTATTCTGTTTCTCTCCTCTTTGTTGAGTTACTCTTTGTTATAATTCTTTCCTCTCGTCCCATACTTTATTTTATCTATGCTTTTCCTTGTCCCATGTTCTGTTTTCTCATTTCCACATTTTCTCTTCTTTTCTCCATGCTTTTTTTTTCTCTTGCTTTACCATTTTATTTGTTGAAATGATTAAGGTAAATGAAAACAAAGACTCAGGTGTTGTAATCTATGGTGACCTAATTCCAAGTAAACAGTGAGCAAGTCGAACAAGGTTCTAGGATTCATAAGTAAAGCATTTGAATTTAAGTCTCGACTCTTGTGTTCAGTTTTGGTCACCCTAACTTGAAATATAGATTATAGACAGAATGGCGAGAGTACAGCGGCTAGCAACTAAGCCGAATCCCGTGCTGAGAAGTGTATCTTATCAAAGCCGAAGAGACGACTTAGATTTATTTAGCATAGGAGAGAGAAGTTTAAGAGGCGATTTGATACAAGTATTCAAATTCATCAAAGGTTTTGATGTCGATCAAAGCAGCAGCTACCTAAGGCTGGGTTTGTCTGATTTTATTCGTAGCAATGAATACAAACTCACGAGCAGAAGTTTTACTACGAATGAGGCAAAGTGCTTTTTCTTCAACAGGTTTGTTAACAAATAGAATGACTTACCAATTAGAGTAGTTGCAAAGCAGCATAATAGATGCGTTTGAGGGAAGACTTGACATATTCTTCGTTATAGGCCCTCAAATGATATTATTTCCACCTCCTTAGTTACATGTAAGGTCAACAGATACTTAACATTATATCATGCTTGTTTTTTCAAACTCTTGCCACACCAGTGTCTGTTTCTGGCGCCTTCCACTATCACAGACAGCCTCGAAAGAACTCTTCTGTTCGTATTCTTTGGAGTAAGTGATACTGAAGCTCCTGGTCGAAAAACTACATACTAACAGAGACAAATTTGACCAACTAGGAAGTCCAGTTGATGTTCCAAGCTCTGTAGTACGTAGATTAGAATGTTGAAATTTATAAGTACAGTACTGTACCGGAATTATACAGAGGCCATTTAAAAATTCGAAGCGTTTGAGCCAATGACTGAGTATTCCAGGGGCTTCACTAAAGAGGATCACACATCAACATGGATGCAAAAGCATAAAATTATGACCTCATATTCTACATAACTTGTTGAAGGCTGATGAAGGACCGAGACTTAGAATATATGAACTGGTAAATATCAAAGCGAACGTCATCTGCTTCTTAGCAAAATTGATTGGTTAGTCAAGGCAAACTTTAAACGAAATGGATCTTTGAATAAGTGTGACTATTTTTTTCATGACACTGGGAATGTAAATGCCGTTTTTGGGAACACAACTAAACCAATCGGGAGTTACAATGTTGGGTGCAATTTCCAGGCTAGGAGTCACTGGGCTGTATATTTTCAGTGGCCCTGTAAATGCTCATAACTATCACGAAATGCCAGCTACTTGCGTTATGCCACAGTTGCAACAACTTTTTGATTACATTGACACTGTATACACTTGGGAGCACCGCCTCATTTACTGGAGGGTGTCTACCCATCCACGGAAGTTGCAAAAGATTTTTTTCTATAGAGACACTTTAGCAGATGGATCAATTGGTCAACGTAAGGAAACTGAATGAGCGGATCGTTCTCCAGATCTATCTAACGCTTAATGATTTCTTTCTCTGGTGTGCTGTACGGCAGAGATAATTCCTCTAAACGTACAACAGTAAGTAGTGAATCTCATCACGTTCATTAGCTACGGCCTATTTAATGTGAAAAATGTTTGATTCTCTCCCTCAGTGGATGGACGTGATATTTGCGTTGGTTTTATCTAGTTAGGTTGTGCACAGCTTATTGTAGAATGTTATTGGTTCACTTAGTTATGATTTGGTTCGCTTGTGTTAGATATGGTTAGGTCTTATTTGGTTTTGTTCTGTCCGGTCTGCTGGATTAAACCTCACACATGTCTGGTACACTATGGTTTACTGGCTTGATTTGCTGTTCTTTAGTTTTGGTTTACAAATCCTTAATCACTTTTCCCAACACTGTGGGCGCCGCTACTGCAGCTGCAGACTCCTGAATGGCTTCTCTCAAATGAGAAAAGGTCGTGAATGCATCCGTAAACACAAGCGTGACATTATCTGCATAAAGGTGCAAGTATATTGCTAAGTATCTGAACTGCGCATCGTTAAATCATGGGTTCACGATTCCATTAAACTCCAGGATAGATTCGGATCTTTTATCTATTTTTGGAGGTGGGGAGAATAGAGGTTTGGATTATGTTAAGTGTTAAAATCTCTCCCTTGGACATTCCTGTTGAGAGAGGGAAGACTGTGTGTGGCTTTCACAAGTAACCACTGTTGCTTGTGATTATTATCTCTCTGTGGGGGGGAGGAGGTTGTGAACGGTTCGGTCTCCTGTGGTTGTGAAACTGGAATAGTTACGTATCATAGGAATGATTGGGGTGAGGGGGGGTATCAATCGAAGGAAAGAACGTATGATATTGTGTCGTATTGAACGAAGTGAGGATAAATAGCTGTATGAAAGGTAGTGAAATAAAATAACTTAAATTTCTCCTTTTTTCTTTTTTTGTTTTGTGTTTGTTGTGAAGGCAGAAGTGGTTTGTATGTTTTCCTTTTATATATTGTTTACTTTATTTTTAGTCCCTTCATATTTTTTCTTCCAGTTTCATTCATTTTTTTCCATGTAAGTCCCCGTGATTATTGTGTCTTTCTTTTTTGAGTTTTATGGAGTTTTTGTAAATTTTTGTACACTACACGTGTCGTCATGGGGTTCGAACAGGTGTTCCTAAATCATGATTACTGAACACACCCAGAGTGCCAACATGTGTGTGTGTGTGTGTCGCTATCCCTTCCTGTCACTCCCAACAGCCTACCTCCCCATTCCATAGCCCACCCTTCCTCTGCCTTCTCTCCCAGCCTTCCCCTCTCCCACTCCTCGGCTCTCCCCTCTCCCACCCCGGGGTCATGTCCAATTAAACTGTATTTGAAAAATCTGGCCACATTTGAACAAGTGTTGACCTCTCAGTCTGCTGTATATATTTTTTGTTCCTCTCTTATTTCACAAATATAATCCGTATATGACCGAAATATGGCGCATATCCGTGGTGGGACAGAGCATGTTTTTATACAGTTTCTGTGTTCAGGAAGAGGACTGTGCTTTAAATAAGGCGCCTAGGTTATATATATATATATATATATATATATATATATATATATATATATATGATTACAAATGTATACATCCCTGTGTGCAGGTCGTAAGTCCCTATTTACGTATATGAACATTTCTCTGTACGTGTCGAACTTAATGTTCGAATCCCGAGCTTAGGTAGATGCTGGTGAACTTTGGTCAGAGTGGACAAGGTTAATAATTTCGTCCGTTTCAAATTACGTTCGTAGGGGGGAGTAAATTCGCTCCTATTTCAGACTGGGTGTATCTGGATGCTGGCTGTGCCAAAGGCAAAGCGAATTTTGATATGCCTCACAGAAATCAAGTTATTTTGGATGATAACCGCCCAGAGGATGATATCATCCCCACATGGTTCTTTGACGCTCTATGTTTAGTTCAGTCTTCCTGTGAGATGCATCATACTTTGAGGCCACATATTGGTTAAGAATGTTAGATAACGATTACTCCTCCGTCATTATGTTCCACACGCATGTAAATTACATTTCATAAAACGTTTGTTAATTTTTATCTTCTACTCTCTAGTGTGCCTCTTTCACTATGCCGCCTTGTCGAGTCCCTGTCTCATATCGCCTGTCTGCTACTGTCTGTCTTTTATCATTGCTCAACCATGTACGATCGTGCGTGGCTCAGCTTTGACATGTCATCTCACTTCCTAGTGCACCCTCTTGACGCGTCTCTCGGCTGTCGCATTTCTAATATACCTTTCCCCTCCCACGCCCACCATTTCTGTCTTTCGTCCCGCCATCTGTTAACTTTTATACCTCTCACTCCAACCAATATGCGACATGACCCATCTGTCTGACGATCCCTCCTGCCCCGAGCACCGTTCCCACTCCTGCTAAATGCTTTCGACAAATATTGAAAACATTCAATCCCCCTCCATCGCCTCTCCATTCAGGGCTCTCTCTCTCCCGTGTGAATCCCTTCTTTTCCATCAGCAGGACTCTTTTTATTGACTTTCGCACATGCTCTTGGATACCTAAAAGACTTGCGGAAAATATTTAAAGTTTTTATATCTCCCTTTTTTGGGGGGAGGGTGTTCAGGGTGTGAATTTCACGAAGATCTGTTGAGTTTAAGAAAAAAGGGGAATCAAGATTCAGAGTTTTAGTGTCCAGACGTTTAAATCCAACGCCTCTGGAATTCAGGTCTTGTTCCAGTCACGTTTACCGTAGTCTCAATTCTGCTCCTGGAGTCCAGTCTTTCCCACCCTCCCGAACGTCCAATATTGCTTAAACTGTCGAATCTAGTGTGTAAAGTCCCCCGAAGACCAGCCTTATCCCGCAGAGTCAAGCCAGAAAGGCCACTCTTCTCCCAAAGAGTTCAGAGTTTTTACAAGAAAAAAAAAGAATCTTGTTTTTCAAAGTCACAGAAGCACCGACACCGTGTGGTCGAATGCTATTAACCCCTGTAGTCACTAGCAAGTTTCAAGTTTCAGATCCATCAGAAACGCGTCATTGTCACCGTCCGTCACCAATGAAGCTTTCTCTCTTCGTCATCATCAAGTGTCTACCTTATTCCTTCATCGTGGTCGTGTTTGACGTTACCCTCTCTCTCTCTCTCTCTCTCTGTATACGCCGGTTGTTCGCTTTACATTTGTCTTTTCCTCTTACCGCATTCATATCTCCCTCCTGACAGATACGACAATTACTCTCACACATATCTCTCTCTCCCTCAGCGCATGCGCCTCTCCCAGGTCTCGCATGCATCACTCGCTCTCACCACGTACTATACGTAACTCTGCGTCATCACATACCTCACTTCAGGTCACAACATAGAGGATCACACTTCACCACGTCCCTCATTTCAACCTACCACTCGCATCACTTCCTACTCGCACGACCACTATTGTTTAAGTTTAGAACCTTTTGTTTGTATGTTCGTAACTCTGTTGGTTTGCTTGAAGGAAAGGGATTTCGTGAGCTGGACAGTGTTCTTTTTGAGTGGGTACACGATGAGTTTTTTCATTTACGCCGTAGAACTTTACAGAACTTTTAAATACAATCAAATCTGTAAAATTCAACAAAACTTCTGAATACGTTAGTTTTACGAGTGATGATTTATGATATAATATCCGTCAGTTAAAAGGGACCTTATATAGAGATCTTTAATACAGTATTTTATGTGAAAAGATGTGTTTATTGATTTACAGATTACGCATAGGCTCTACAGGGAAAAGGAATGCTCACATCTGCATAAGGGTAAATTTCAGTTTACTGATCCAAAATCTATATCCATGCGACAACAGTAATCGAGCCATCCACGTACGACTCCCCTTAATGACTTGAGTTTCACAGTAATTTGATAATTAGATGAACATATGAATATAATTACAACACGCGGCGAAATTTTGGTGCATAATTGTACTGGTATAAAAACTGGATAAGAAAATCCTTGTGTGATATTACGGAAAATTATAGAGGTCAAGAATTTACAATTATTATTAAGAGTAAGTAAGGAATATATAATTTATATATATATATATGCCTACAGCTGAACAGCCAGCGTGTGGATACAATTTCTTATACTCAGATAAACTCCAGCTCCCACCTGCATCAGTCCATACCCCGGGAGTCCCACTGCCTCTCATAGAAAATTCATTAAAAGTTGGACAAAGTTTGGAAATTACATCCTGGCTGACTTGACGCCGTATATTAGCGAAGACCAACTAACTGATACTAATGTATTTGCTACGTGATTTTTTTTTTCTTTTTAAGTCTACCGGTGTGATATTTTTCTTCACCCTCCGTATGGTGATGGATGATTGAAGATGAAAGTGACATGCAAAGCGTGGGGCTGGAAGCCATAAGACTAGGTCTTCAAAAGAGAAACTCAAAAAAGAAGATAGATACAAACTTAAGGATAAATGGAGAAACAGTGAAGAATTAGAAGATAGAACAGACTCCAAATTTCTTGTGTATTTTATTTCATTTTAACTAACCTAGGGAAATGATCATGTCACTCATTACTCTTCTCTCTTCTAAATACTGGACAAATTTAAGGCCTCATGATTTCCCCCAGATGTCGTATTTCTGGTATCATCTTTGCTACCTTCCTCTGGATCTTCCTCGTCAGCTATTTGTGCTTCTCTAAGTGCAGTGACAGCATACTTAAGTGTAAAGAGTTGTATAGAAGAGCAAGTTCAAGAGATGGGGCCCCACAAGTGTAGAACTCCCTCCCCGTGCTGTGCAAATAGGTAATTACACACACGCACACACACACACACACACACACACACACACACACACACACACACACACACACACTTCTTTACAATGTTCTTTCCCAACTCCAATTAGGAAGGTGAGCTCTCACTGAACAAATATGGCATTTCATAACCCACCAGCCTTACGCTGTCATTTTTATCACCACCCCATCGTCACTCGACCCCCATTTTCATCTAGACTGTTATCATTATTTTGTTGTTTGACCACACGTCGCCCTTATCACGGCTTCCCCAGGTAACGCTAGGTTCATCCCCATCATCCTCTTATCATCGCCTTACCATCTTCATCTCACCCTCTTCAATTAACCATCATTAGCCTACATATCCTTTTCTTTCAGTTCGGTTCAGTTTCAGTACTTCATTCCTTGATAAGAGGAATCGGGATCCTAGTGCTGTCGCTAGGTGCCCATCAATAGTACCAGAAGCATCTGGCAGGTGTCGCGAGGGATCCTTTTCTTGCCATCCTTATTCTTTCACGACTCTCACGTTCCGTTCGCAAAGGCCCCTTTATCCTTTCCCCCAACCCGTCTCGACTCGCACCTCCACCCTTCTCATCACACCTCCTTGGAACGACGCTCCCTTTCCATCCTCTTTCCCATTCCATTCCTTTAACCCCATCCATCATCACGTGCACCGCCAGCCATCCATCCCCACTTCCCATCCGATTCTTGCTCTGGTGTTTCAATATTGAACGAAGACCTCTTTGTGTAGACGGGTCGACTCGGACCGATGTTTAATAAATACACTTGGGCTCTGGCAGAGGAGGAGGAGGAGGGGGGGGGGGTCTTCTGTCCGATGGAAGGCGGAAGAAGAAGGAGAAGAAGGAGACGAAAACCCCAGAGAGGGAAGGGTGAAAAAAAAAAAAAAAATGCCGGCCGGCGTATTTGTTCTAAGCTAATTGGATGATTCATGTGGTTTTTAACACCGGAAAAAGCCGGAGTCGGAGAGAGGAAAAAAAAGGAGTCAAATGAAACGGCGGGTGAACCCGTCCGACTCAAATGAAACGGCGAGTGAACCCGTCCGACCCGTTTATGGTTAGGGTAAACACCGAAGGAGGAGGTTCTTGTGGAAAAATTATTTGACTTTTTTTTCCTCTCTCTCTTTTTCCCCATCAAGCGTAGTCGGCACGGGGTGAAGGAGGGGAGAGGAGTGGGGAGAGCAAGGTGGTGGAGAGGGCTAAGGGTAGGGGAGCAAAGTAGTGGAGAAGATTGAGGATTGTTGGGGGTAAGAAGTGGAGTAGGTGCCCATTTGGTGGAAAGGGGTGAGGATTGGCGAAGGAAGCAAGTGGAATGGGGGGCGAAGTGTTGGGAACGGAAAGAGGGGTGGGAGATAAATGTTGGAGGTTGGGGAGGAGAAGGGATGGGAGAGGAGAAGAATTGGGAAGGAATGGTCGAAGGAAAGGCGGCTAGGAAAGGGAGACTCGGTTGAAATTAGCGTGCAAGAGAAGGAAGGACTTGGGGAAAAGAGAGAGAGAGAGAGAGAGAGAGAGGGTAGGAGAGAGAGAGGAGGTGACTGGTGTTCGTGGGGCAGCAAATACTGCCCTTGTTGCAGTCCAGGGTCGGCTCTAACCCCCTTTTATCTACGTCACACACAGAGTAAAATAAAAATAGCCCTAGTTTAGAGGCAACAAATATTGAAACGAAATCGTTTAGATAGAAAAAGGTAGAGAAAAAAAAAGAACTTTGGGTTCTACTGGTATCTCTACCCATATATGTAGGTATCTTTATCAATGTCTTCCATCACTTTCATTAATACGAACGATACAATTATGCCACTTACCAACATCCTCATTTGTAAACAGACTATATCATTTACCGTCTTAAAATCTTCAAGAGAAGAATGGCATTAAATGTCACTGACCCAGCGTATGAGTCGCTCTTTTATAGATTGACTCAGTGTGTCAGTGAGTCATCCTTCCATTACACATCTCTCGCTATTGAAGACGGATGACCAATTAGTGTTCTTAAGCCTTTTTTTGTGCAATATATATATCTTTATATCCATCTTCCATTTCTCTATCTTAAATCCAGTCTTATTTAAGACTCGCCGCATACACCTTCAGTCTTATACTAGCCTCACCTTTGTTGTATCACAGCTTTATTTCTTTTTAGTTTTAGTATATTAACTATCCTATACATTCTTGGTTCCTAGTAATACCTTACCCTCAGCATCGGTTCCCAGTCTCCCCTTCATAAGCAATATTTAATTCACTTTTTTTTATTTTTCATGTGAACGATTGTGGGATTTGCGAAGTTTTCGACTGCGTGTGTCAGAAAATATTGCCTTCTTCCTCTTTCGCTTACAAATATGTGAACCCCTCTCTCTCTCTCTCTCTCTCTCTCTCTCTCTCTCACTTGATGTAAAGGTCATCTCGAGGTCTTCTATCCCCCCTTACACACACACACTCACTCGTGTTCTAGTTCTCCTTTCCTGGAAAACGTAGCGTTCTGACCTTCGCTGCAGAATATCGCATGTCCAATCCAACCTTAAAAAAAAAAAAAAAAAAAAAAAAAAAAAAAAAAAAAAAAAAAAAAGAAATTCCCCGTCAGCAAGGGAGGGAGGTGATAATTCCTAGAGATTGATAGTAATTCCAGGAGCAGCATTTTCTTTCTTTTTAATTCAAAAACAGAAAACTTGGTATTTATCTCCGGAGAGTTGGTGGTTTTCACATACCAAGTGGTAATTCTTTGCCGGATAGATGATAATTCTCGAGAAATACTTCATGATGAGCCCCTCTAAACAGCTGCTGATAATTCTCGCCGAATAGCCGACAATTTTCTTTTTAGACGAGAAGCTGATAATTCTTGCTGATTGGATGAATCCTTTCGGCGACCAGCTCACGCCGAACAGTTGATAATTCTTACAGAACGCCCGACGAACAGTTAATAGTAATATCCGCCGGACAGCTAATGATAATTTCAACTGAATAGATGAATGATAATCGCCGACCTTACACTGTTCTAACCACGTTAGTAATGTCTAAATTCTTCCATTTTATTGACTATAAATTCTCGCTGAACAAGTTGCAATTTCCTGTTACACAAAAGCGTTAATCCCCATCAAATCACTACAGGGATTACACAAGCTACAGTTTGATAGAAATCCTCACCATAAGAACAGCGGGATTTTTTTTTTTGTCGTTTTTGGCTTTGTTCAAAGGAAAGAATCATGGTTAGAGACGCTAACCACTACACCGCGTGATTGAAAAAATAAAAATGTGATTAGATCGGACCTCACTTCATTTTTTTTTTTTAATCTGGACTTCACTTCCTTTTTCTTTAATCTCCCTAAAATAATCACATGCGACTTTATCCTGCACGTGTCATCTGGCTATTCCTCGTAACTTCTCGCTTGTGGATTTATGTACGTATATAAATTAGAACTTGCGGAGGAGTAAGTTTTAAAAGCTCATGTCGCAGGAGTTAACATAGATGTTCTTGCCGCCCGAACGAGAGAGAGAGAGAGAGAGAGAGAGAGAGAGAGAGAGAGAGAGAGAGAGAGAGAGAGAGA
>JAYMFT010410345.1:0-18286 GCA_038088735.1 Panulirus argus | reverse complement strand
ACACACACTCTCTCTCTCTCTCTCTCTCTCTCTCTCTCTCTCTCTCTCTCTCTCTCTCTCTCTCTCTCTCTCTGTTTATATCTACGATAAATTCTCTTTATAGCAGAAGGGTGAGGAGGGGTGGGGGTGGGGGGGGAGACAGACACCTCGATCACGGCGATAACTACCAAAATTCCAGCGTTAAAAGATTTTTCATTTTTCACCCAACAGAGGAAAGGAACGCATTAGGGTCGTCCGTGGGAGATCATTCCTCAAGGAATGATCTTCACGTCTGGGGAATCGTTCATTAAAAAAGACGTATAACAGGTGATCAACACGCAAAATCGCCCAGATAATCAGGGAATCATAGTCTCAGAAGGTAGAGTCAAAGGCTTTCAAGGACTTCCAATCACGCGAGCCTTCCCAAAAACCAAGCGAGACTTTATATTTCCCTGGAAAACCAGCTCGACTCCGGTCTATGACTGTCAGTTCGAGAGAAACGAAAAATAAGTGGCATCTTTATCTATCATTCATAAGACTTCGAGAGAGACAGTGAGTGAAATGCAACATAAAGATGTTGAGTGCAATATAGTGAAGATGTTGATTGGGACAAGGTTTCTGTTCATTTTGTAAGATTTCTTTGGGAGCTAGAGGGGAATCCTGGAGTTACTGCAGCAGTTATAGATCTAGGGGATAAGGAATCCAAGGGAGACTAGGAGAGAATCCTATCACAGGAGTCCAATGGTCTCCTGTATGTCGGTCGAATTCTACCTGACCTCCGTGTTGATTCGTATCCAAGTCTTTCTTCAGGTTATTCTTCTTAGGCAGGCACCACTTATGTATTACAGAAGTATCTGAACATTCTACAGTCATTGATAGATGCATCGTATAATACACTGCATTTGTAGATCTACAGTCGTTGATAAATGCATTGTATAATGCACTGCTTTTGTAGATCTACAGCGTCCTGCATATTTCTACCTGGGAAATACACATTGTCCGTTTGTCAGTTTCTTAAACCTGAATTCAAGGACGTTACCCAGAGTCTGTGTGTCTGTCAGCAAACTTGTCCATACGTTTTACTTCGTAGATTACAGATACATTATTCTTGTACCTCAAGTGTCTGGTAGGGAGCTCAAAGTGTCGAACAACTTCTCAAAATGCTACGGGGGGGAGGGGGAGATATGCAAATTACGATCATCTGTACTGACTTTCACTGCATCTGTTTCACTCCGAAGGGACACCAGCAATTTAAAGTAACCCTTGATCAAAATATAGTTGTAACTTTGGTGACTTTTTTCTCCATATATATGTGAAAGAGACAGAGACGTAGGCAGACAGAGATGGATAGGTGGACATACAATGGTACTGAGGGACGCACACAAACACACAAGTCTGCAGACACACACACACACACACAGGTACAGAAGTAACTACCATCCTGTAAATACACTGCGGCCCGAGTTGTGTGAATACTAGAATCACGGTGGCCTTCATGGCAAATGGAATGGTGGGGTTTACGTGTTGGTCAGGCAACAGGGCAGGGGAGGCTATGCTGGTCATGCAGCAGGGAAGGGAGGCCGTGCAGGTCATGCAGCAGGGAGGGGAGGCCGTGCTGGTCATGCAGCAGGGAGGGGAGGCCGTGCTGGTCATGCAGCAGTGAGGGGAGGCCGTGCTGGTCATGCAGTAGGGAGGGGAGGCCGTGCTGGTCATGCTACAGGGAGGGGAGGCAGTGCTGGTCAGGCTGCAGGGAGGGGAGACCGTGTTGGTCATGCAGCAGGAAGGGGAGGGAAGACCGTGTTGTCATGCAGCAGGGAGGGGAGGCCGTGTTGGTCAGGCAGCAGGGAGGGCAGAACGTTATCTGGAATGGAGGGAGGGCAATATCTGATGCTAAGTAATTACAGGCTGGGCGATATCATGACCGTGCGTGAGGACACTGGCTGGCTTGTCACCTGGGAAAAGAAAAAGTAGAAATTTATTTGGGTTCTGTGTCGTGTGTGTGTGTGTGTGTGTGTGTGTGTGTGTGGTTGCCTGTCTATAATTTATTTACTTGTATCGTACGAGATTTACACACGCAGTGTCCCACATCTACGACTTTCTCTCCGGTCTTGCAACATTTTGAACTTCCGTATGCCGTTTGCTCTCACAACCTCATAACTAAGTTTATTCCAGTCTTTTCTAACGCGTTTCTTGCATTATTTCCTGTTATGGCCTCTGAGTGCCGTAGCCTTGCATCTTTGAAAGAAGCGCTCTTTGTATACATCATCATCAAACTAGTGAAGTACTTAAAGGTTGTGATCAGGTCACTCCTTACTTTTCTGTCTTTCGCGGTTGACAGATTTAAGGCTCTAGTCTTTTGTTATAGCACTACTGTCTTATTTCTGATACCATCTTTGTTGTCTTCCTCTTGACCCTCTCTATTAGATCTTTGTTATTCTTCAGGTTCAGTGACCAAAGTTGAGAAGCTCATTCTTCTGTAAACGTGGACAGGTTGCTGCCACCATATCATCTTACACGTTCACTGATGTATCCATTTGTTCCCCCGTTCTCCTAACATCATTCACCTCCTTCCAAAACGTTTTCTTATCCTCCCTGAAGTCTCCTAATGCTCTCTTCTTCCCAACTCTCATTTGCCCTCTTTTTCAACCAGTGCACCTTCGCGTCTTGACCTCCTGCCGCTTCCCACTCCTTCCATACAGTTAGCACCCGTACTCATCTCTTTTCTCTCTCTCTCGTTTGCCCCAGCCTCTTCTCCTAAAACCTCTACAAATTTTTGCTCTCGCCTCCACCAAGAAGTGATTAGACACCAGCTGCCCCTCACAGCAGCACATCTACATCCATGACTCCCTATTTAGCACGACTATATCAGTGAGTTAACGATTCATTAAAGCCATCTTGCCATTAGCCCCACTCACGCACTTATGCATGTCTCTTTTTCCAAACTTTTCCCGGTCGGCAATCCGTTCTCAGCGCACATTTCCGCAAGCTGTTCACAAGCTGATCACCTTTTCCATCCACACGGGGTAACCGACACATGTCTCCTCCTACAGTTATATCCTCAACTACCACATTACCCACATTTACTCTCAGTTCACCCATCACCAACACTCGATCCCCGTCATCAACACTGCTGACGCACTCGCGTAGCTCCTCCTAAGACATTCGCCATTTTTCCTCGCTCCTCTGGCTGCCGGGTTTATGATCACTAGCAATAACTCGCCTCCCGTAATTCGCTTTTGTATTCACTCGCATCAGTCTGGGGCTCACTTCCCTACACTTCTCCGCACATCGCCATAACATCTCCGTCAGTAGAAGTGACACCCCAACGTTCGCACTTACCCACAAACTAACCTCGGACTTTACCTGTAGAACATTTCCAAAGCATTCTTCCCCCTTCCCCTTGAGGGTTGTTTTACTCAGGAACAGAACATCCAGGTTCCTTTCCCCAAAAACATACGTACTTCCTATCTCTACCTTCTTCTCATTATGGTAACATCCACGCATGAGCCTTATTGTTATTATCATTATTATTATTATTATTATTATTATTATTATTATTATTATTATTATCACACCTGGGGGTTGGGGGATAAAGAATACTGACTATGTATCTCCAGTGTTTCGTAGAAGACGACTAAGAGGGGCGGAGTGGGAAATTCTCGCCTCCTGTATTAGCATTCCAAGATCAGGAATACAGGAAGGAGCCAAGTGAGGATTTTTTTTTTTTTCTTATTTCCTTGAAGGCTGTCAGTCATCTGTTCCTGACGTGAGAAATAACGACCGTGCGTGAAAAGAATACACGTATATCTTATAGAGACCGGCGTCTTCACGCCTGGTCGGCTAATCCCCTGGCGACCAATCACTTGACAATATGAAATCCCGGGTTCGAGCTCGCGTGTCGGACGTCCACTTGCGAATTAACTGGCTGGTCCCCTGATAAACTTGCCAGTGGGTTGTCACGCACCCTCCCGCCACACACCCCTCCTGCCACATACTCTTAACGCCACACACACCCTTCCTCTTGCCACACACCCCTCCTGTTGCCACACACCCCTCCCGTCGCCACACACCCCTACTGTGGCCACACACCCTTCCTCTTGCCACACCTCCAGCGATTCTTGCAACTGATTCCTGTCTTCAGTTCATCATCTTGATCTGATTATAATCTACTTCAGACTTGTGATATCCTTGGCAGGAATGTAAGAAACGCCATAAATTAAAAAACTTAACTACAGAAATTAGTCTTCCGTCGCGTCCAGCGTACACTACTGCATACAGTCGTGCACAACATTACAGTGTTGGTTACATGTAAATTTCAGCGAAACACGAACGACTGTTTCGGTCGTGAATAACGGGACGAGAACAAAAAAAAGTTCGTGTTGCCTAAGTCTACATTAGTAAGAAATGATATTCTGGGAAGTTGAGAATGTTTTTGGTTTAAGTATATATATATTTTTTTCATTTTTGTTCCTAATTAAACCCCTTTAAGCACGACCCTTTTATAGTCTGATGGTACGACCATTCAGCCTGATGACCCTTGAGCCTGAAACCATGAGTCTTGAGCCTGATGGTACTACCCTTAGATACGATAGTGTACCGGGACAACCCATCATACCAGAGGGTCGTCAAGTCGTGCTCAAGGGTCGTACCGTGGAGGATAGTACCTATTACGATACACACGCGATCATTTTTTTTTTTTCCAAGTCCCATCTCGTAACGACTCTGATAAACCACATGGATGCTGGGAACACGTAACGACTCTGATTAATCACAAGGTTGCTGGGAACACGTAACGACTCTGATTAATCACATGGATGCTGGGAACACGTAACGACTCAGATTAATCACATGGATGCTGGGAACACGTAACGACTCTTATTAATCACAAGGTTGCTGGGAACACGTAACGACTCTGATTAATCACATGGATGCTAGGAACACGTAATAACTCTGATTAATCACATATATGCTAGGAACGCGTAACGGCTCTGATCAATCACATGGATATTAGGAACACGTAGCGACTCCTATTAATCACATGGATGCTGGGAACATGCAACGACTCTGATTAATCACATGAGTGCTAGGAACACATAACGACTCTGATTAATCACATAGATGCTGGGAACACGTAACGACTCTGATTAATCACATGGATGCTGTGAACACGTAACGACTCTGAATAATCACATGGATGCTGGGAACACGTTACGACTTTATGATTAATCACATGGATGCTGTGAACTCGTAACGACTCTGATTAATCACATGGTTGCTGGGAACACGTAACGACTCTGATTAATCACATGGATGCTGGGAACACGTAACGACTCTGATTAATCAAATGAATGCTGTGAACTCGTAACGACTCTGATTAATAAAATCGATGCTGGGAAAGCGTAAGGACTCTGATTAATCACAAGGATGCTGGGAACTCGTAAGGACTCTGATTAATTAATTTGATGCTGGGAACGCATAACGACTCTGATTAATCACATGGATGCTAGAAATAATTGCTCTAACCATTCGGAACTGCACTGCCCTCGTCAACACATCCTTCGAAGGGGTTCGAGGACTTGTAGAGTATCTGAGTACTTCGGAGGGAGAGAGAGGCAGGTCTTTCCTCTGTGTATGCTAAGGTCACTCTTGGCTCCGGCCTGGGTAGCTCCTTCAGTACACTGTCTTGTCACGGTGACCTTTACGCTGATGTCAGATTACATTCAGGGTTTTCAGAATCCCTGGTTTCGTTCACATTAGTTCCCCTGTGAGTAGAGTTTGGACTTGTGGAGCTAAACTTAATAATAAGACGTTGACATATTTCTCTCTTTTCTGAATTGCAGAAATAGGTATTCTTCATATCCCGTGCAAGCCATAATGTCGTTTAAATAACGAAAATGACAGTCGTCACTAAAAAATAAATAACTTTTCCGAGTATGTTTTTACCTACTAATTTTAAAAAACCTAAAAAGAATTTTTAGAGAGGACACTGCGGCATATATTTTCTGTACCATAAGTAACACTCTCGCTGCTTGTGGTGGAAGGTCTGACAATTCTCCTTTAAAATTTTATGAAAATGGGGGAAAAAGAAATAGCCTCCTGTATTATACCAGGAGAACGTAAATGGTTTAGATCAACATTTCGGGAATCATTTCCAGCGCCTTTTCCGTACCTTCTCCTCTCCTGCTGATGAGGAGACTTATTTTAGTCAGTTGGCGACGAGGATGAGACCATGTTTCTCTGAGCGAGTCGTACGAAAAGATGATGAATGGGTCTCTTCTTCTGTAGCTTGCAAATGGACGTCATTTATGGCACTGGGTTCTTGACATCACTCGAAGTGAATGAGGGGTGATGACGGGGACGGCACCGCTAATGGTAAGGCAATTTGGGTTTCATTTGAAAGACCCATCTTCTATGGTAGACAAAACATCGCATGTTTTCTAACGTTGCCGGGTCTCGAGTGGTTTGTCGGTGTTTGGAAGATACATTCTGGTTCGTAATGTCTGCTTAATGGACCGTCGCGATTGCTTGTTTCCTGATAGTTTCCTGCTGTAGTGGCTGCCCGCTGAAGAAGAAGGACAAAGATGATTGCGAAGATGACAAAGACGATGATAAAGATGGCGATAAGAAAGTTGTGATAACGAGGAGAGTCTCTTACCATTTGAGATCATAAAGTAAGTAAAGAAACATCCATTAAAGGCAGAGATTTGCTCCAGGGATTGGGTAAAAGCGCTACCTAACGTGTAAATGGATCAGCGAAGGTGAAGTCACAGCGTAAACAAAGAATGTGAAGCCGTAGTGATAAACTACACACACGGAGCCTGAAAGGAAGAAAGTGAACGCATGTTGAATTACTGCACCCATGCCTCATGCAAGGCAGACTCACGAGGAATGTCTGTACTCAGCCTGAGGGAATGTGTGGCCGTCTTGAATAACTAAACAGAACCTGAGGGAGAGAGTGCACCAGCTTCTTCAGGGTGATCCGACGTTAACCAGAAACTCTGGTGGATTCTCGAGCCAGTGCCGTGCCGTGCCGTCCGCCTGCCTGTGTCTCCCTCTCCGCACTATTACTCACCATTATGCTCACCACGGAGGGAGAAGCCACCAGACGCATCTTCATTACACCCCTCGATGAACTTCTCTCTCGCCAACCAACGCATCTTTACCTCTCCCTCGAGAGACCTATCTTCATTACACTCTCGACACCATTTGGCCCTTGACATGACCCATACGGTTTAGGTCAGAGGCCCCGGCTCAGCGTTATGGCTGTTAGAAATAAGAAATAAGATAAAGAAACTTGAGAGCACCGTCTCCCTCCTACAGGAGACGTAAGCAAGAAACAGCAACCGAGTCGGTCGTCTCCCTCGACCGCTTTGTCCAACTGTATGGCTACACCTTCTTCCATGCTCTGTGATGTTATTCACCATGGGCACACTTTTCTTCAGGCTGTGTGCAGTTATTTTCCATGGCTATACCTCCTTCAGGCAATGCGTAGTGATTTATCAGTCTCTTAAATCATTCTCGCTGATTTTCTTTTGATAAGTTTTCGATTGTTTTTCTCACTGGGAAAAATAATGCCATTTTATATTTCTTACTGGATGTGAAAATGAATATTCTTTATATTTCGTTCTAGCCGTAATGTTACTGAAATAGATTTAAGTGTAGTTGCATTTGTTATAAAAGAGAAGTAACTCTCCCAGATAATAATTTTTACATAATAGTTTGAAAACCCTTAAAAAAAAAAAAAAGACCCGCCTTTGTTTCCTATACCATAACTAACGCTTGCGTTAACCGCAATGGGAGGTTTAACAATTTCCCTTTCAAAATCTTTAATTTGAAAAAATGATGAATTAGTTCCCTTCGCTCATACGAGGAAAACGTAAAGGGGAAAATTGGACAAACGCGGATGAACAGATCGTGAATCGCGTTCATTGTCTTTTTTTTTCTTCTTCTTTCTTTCCACGCCTTCCTCTCTGTTGATGAGGAGATTTGCATTGGCTGACTGCCGACCAGGAAGAGATCGACGTTTACCAAGTCAGAGAGATAAGATGAGTACCACTGTAATCCTTTCCGCCCATTGATGAGGATGATACAGCCTCGCCAAAGGAGGCTTCTGGCTGCCGGTGTGTGTGTGTGTGTGTGTGTGTGTAACCACTGCGGTCTATTTTTTTATTTCTATGTTGAATTCTCCAGTCACGGACAAAAGTCCACATCAAGGCCTGGCCCCAGTTGAAATATAGAGAGCAAAAACCAAAGTAATACCTACAGAAGAGAGAAAGTGAACCAACATTGCGGCGTAGGACAAGGGGGTCATGTTTGGAAGTTAGCCTGGGTCAGTTTATAAGTCGAATCGCTTTCGACTTAACTCTATCTAGTGAGGATACAGAGCTGGGTCTCCTGACATCACCCGAAGTAAATTAGGACATCACTGCCGATGCTGAGGTACTTTGGGTTGCAGTTAGAGGCCCCATCTTCTTCTGGTAACTAATGGTTCGTTACTTTCTTAAGTTATGGAAGTCTCCGATCGCCCCCTTCATGTCGAATGTGCAATGCCCCATTATAAGTCTTTGACTCCATAATGGTTACTCGATACCGAATGGTTACTTGCTGAAGTGGCAAGGGCGAACGTTTACTGTGAAGATGACATAGATGGTGATAAAGACAGAGATAACGCCGATAAGAAAGTTTAGGATAACGAGGAAAGTTTCGCCATTCAAGATAATGATGTGGATAAAGAAATAAAAAAGACTGGTCATCAGTGACACAAATAAGCTTCAGAGATTAGGAAACATTGCCGTGGGGGAAAGCGCAACTGGATTACAAATGTTGGAATTACTGTGGAAAGTGAATGTAATTACAGCGTAAAGTGAATGTGATTACTGTTCAGTGAATGTAATTACTGTGTAAAGTGAATGTAATTACTGTGTGAGGTGAATGTAATTACTGTGTGAAGTGAATGTGACTACTGTATAAAGTGAATGTAATTACTGTGTGAGGTGAATGCAATTACTGTGTAAAGTGAGTGTAATTACTGTGTAAAGTTGATATAATTACTGTGTAAAGTGATTGTAATTACTCTAAAGTGAATGTAATTACTGTGAAGTGAATGCAATTACTGAATAAAGTGAATGTAATTACCATGTAAAGTGAATGTAATTACTGTATAAAGCCGTGGTGAATAGCTAGGCCCAACCTGAAGGAAAATATACCGATGGTGAATAGCTATGTACACCCTGACTGAGGGAGGATGTGCACACCTAGACCCAACCATATCTACCATACTGGTAGTTGAGAGAGAGAGAGAGAGAGTGGTCGAGGGTGATAACGGACTTCGTAGTTGTTCCTTAATTGGCAACGAATCACCTTCAGGAAGTTGTGAATCACTTGATCCGTTCTCACGAATTTTCTTGTGATAAGATTTCAATTAGTGGAATTATCTTGAAACTTCAGACATCTTTTTTTACTGTTGGAAGTGAATATATTCTCTTTGTTTTTTCACGTTACCCTTAATATCGCTTAAAGTAATTCAGTAGGCAGTTGTTATATAAAGAGAAATAACCTCTCCAAATATATATTTTACCTTCCGGTTTTAAGACCTGATAAAAACGAGGACAGAGTAGCACATATTTTCTGTGTCATAACTAACGCATTTGTTAACCGCTATGGAAGGTCGAACAATTTTCCCTTTTAAAGTCTCTAAACTGAAAAAGAGAAAAATAAGTCCCCCTCCCCCACTCTTATACGAGAGAAACGTAAATGATAAATTGGGCAAAACTTTGATATATTTCGTGAATCGTTCCCAGTGTCTTTTTTTTTTTTCTTTTTTTTACACATTGTCTCCTGCTAATGAGGAGATTTTGCAGTAGCCAACTGTCGATCAGAACGGGATCGAGTATGCGTTAGATAAGTTGATGATTGACCCTTCCCCTGCAGCTTGCAAATTGACGTCATTGGTGGAGGTGGCTACCTGACATCATCCGAAGAGAAATGGAAACATCATCGCTGATGTTAAAGTAACCTGGCTTTCACTTTTGAAGACCATCTTGTTCGGTAACGAATTGGTCATTTGATCAGTAGTACCTAAGATGTTTTTGGTTGGCATTGTCTGTTCAGTTCTCCTTTAAGTTTGCTTAAATCCCAGTAGTTGCTTAATTCCTGATGGTTGACTGAGGAAAGAAACTTGATCGTGAAGATTCTGTAGATGAAGATAAAGATGGAGATAACGCCGATAAGAAAGTTATGATAACGAGAAAAGTTTCACTCTTCGAGATAATGATGTGGATTAAGACAATATAGAACCTCCATTAAATGACAGAGATTTGCTCCAGGGATTAGGAGAAAGGCGCGAGGGAAAATGTAACTGGATTGGTAATGTTGGAGTCACCGCGTGAAGGACTACGGTCCGGCTGTGTTGCATGACTAGACGGAGCCACAAGGAAGATGTGTACCTAAGGCCAGTGACACGACTAGGCTGTTCGCCTCACCCGTTGAGGCGTATCAACGAAAAGACACCTCTAGAATGTATAACTAAACTTTTTTTATTTAACAAAGGAGGCGCAGTTAATATTAATATTACTTGCGGACATGAGGCAAATTATGTCTCGATTCTCTTTCCAGACATTTCTGTGGTGTTGTTTTCAGCTACTGTGTGTAGTTATAGAAAACGTATTCTGCTTAATTCGACGTAAAACGTTTGTTCTCGAGTTTGTTTCCATTACTACCAGGATTATCAAAGCCTTTAATATTTCTGAGTACCTATAGTAATTAACATTTTGATACAGGTATTCAGCATTTTCACGGTCGAGTTCCAGGGCTCAGAGCGTGGTTGGGTTCAGGGCATGGACGGATGCAGAGTGTGGGTCGGTTCGCACGTAACACAAGACGATAAGGTGTGTTATAACGCTTTTAGTTTTGTGATGTTAGTTTCAGACCCCTTGTGATATTCCAAGTGGAGCGATTTGAACTATTAAGTAAATATTTACATTGTTCAAATCCCTTTCACAAACCCCACGTCTCTTCAGAAGATCTGGTAATTACAAATATTTAAGTCTTGGTGAGCTTGTGTAAACAAATAGTATAAAGCGCCTTCATGGGTCTGTGTCCAACTTCCTCGACCGTTTTCTTCGTGCATCTTACGCTTCCGTTTGACGGCTGTTTGTTCCCAGATGATCTTCTGGTTAATGCAAGTCGTCTGGTCGTGGGGCGTCGAAGGCTGGTAACATCAACCGGAATTATGAGATCAAGAGAATCAACAGCTGGTAATGGCGAGTAATCTCGGGCCGAGACCTGACTGCGACTTTAGATAAATCATTGCATTATCCGCTTCCCCGGGTGGGCAGTGGCCAGGGGTGTGGTGGAGACAAGGCCGGGAGCTTGTCCAGACGTGGTAGCGATCGCCGCCGTCGCTGCGGGAGACTAAATCAACTGAAGGCGACGCTGAAGGTGGAGGGGGTGTTGCACTGAGCTACAGCTGGTGTACATCACCTCCGATACGTTTGTGTGTCCGAGGCAAGTCAATACTGACAGTGGTGGTGCCCTTCTGCCTCGCCTGGTGGGAGGCGGAACCCCCTTCTCTGGCCTCTTGCCATATCTAAGGCCTTCAGCAGGAATAAATAAATGATGCTTGTTCCCACTGACATAGATCCTATTTGTCAACGAACACAGGGGAGCACGTCACCCGTGAATTCATCCTGAGTCTTCCATATCTATCTTCATTTACGACAACACCAAGAAAAAAAAATTGTTAAATCAAGAGGAACACATGCGATCATGTCGCCGCCCGCCGCCGCGCCCATGGGAGCATGCTTTGCATGCCTGGAAGACCCACTGTCGGTATTATGACGAGCTCCAGCTGACTGGCCTTCAGAAAGCGCCTGGTTCTAAGAAAAGGCCACCATAGACTAATGCGATTGGGAAACAAGCGACACCTATGCTCACATCACACACAAAACGCGTTTCGCTATATACACCAATGACAGCCTTGTTTTTTTTCCCTGTATTTAGAGATGGGTGAACCTTAATCCACAGGTTTTAACTAGACTCCTTTGTCTACTCTGGGAGCACAGGACGGCAGCCCCCAGCCCTCTAGGGACAGTCCAACCACGCCCCACATTCACAACAGTCGTTGTGAGCCGTCTAAAAAAGTATGTCTTACTCAAACTCGTCCTGGTGCTACTAATAATGGAGACTCCAAGCCAGATAACCTCACCACTCAAGAATCGCCATTTGCGCGCGACGGGACGACCCCTTTTGCGCACCAATCTGCTACTACTACTACTACTACCCTCCAGTCTGATGGTCTGGCCTATGACCTGACCTTTTGGGGGGGGTCATTATATCCAAAGGTCGTACCATCCTACTCAAATGGCTATACACATCTAAAATTAAAAAGATCTCCCCTTCATCGTAATTTCGAGCCCAGTTGCCGACTATCATTCCCGATGACCAGGCCGCCATGTTTCATTGCGCAATACTTTGAAATAAAACCCACGATAAAAAAAAGAGAGAGAGAGAGAGGGAAATATATATATATATATATTGAGACTATTTCATGGAGGCAAAGCTGCAACAGATTCGGTGCCGTATATTTTCATGTGGGGGGATTGCCGCTTCGTTTCAATATAACTCGGCGATAAAAATGAACAGGAAATGACCCATCCGTTCATACTGAAGAACGGGAGAACGTAAATTCCGAGTCTTTATTATAACTGGAAGGCACTTAAAGGTCTAATTCTCGTAAGTCGTGTACCTGATAACGACGTTCGGCGCGTAGCTCGCTTGTGCTAGTGTTGCTGTCTGACTTGCTCTGTGCTACAGGTATTCTGATCTCTCGCGAGCGGCGGGCAGACACAGTCTGATGGTTTAATGCCGGATCAAAAGTGCAGTTTGAGAATTTTATGGAGCACTTGGGATACATTAATCTCCGTTGGATTCTGCATGCAATTTGTGTGTGTGTGTGTGTGTGTGTGTGTGTGTGTGTGTGTGTGTGTCTGCTTCTGTCTATGTTTGTCTGTCTGTTTATCGTCTGTCAGTTCATCTGTATGTTTTGTCTCTTTGTGTGCCTGTGTGTCGCCTCGTCGTCTGCGTGGTCTTCCCCGTCTGTGAACGACGTATTGGTTTCCCTCGAGGTATCTGGTCTTGCTGCCTGCCTTTCTGCCTGCCGACCGTCACCCCAGCCTCCGCTGCGTCAAGGACCTGGCCGGAGTTCTTTCCGGGGCGCCCCGTCCTCTTCACACAGATGCAAAGACAACTTGGATCACTTCGACGTCCACGTGGCCACTGACCGGGAAAATCTGATAGCCCGGGAGGGTGTGTGCTGTGCGCTAATTGGTTGCGACCTTCATCGACTTATCACACTCGGCTGGTCCCTTAAAAGGAGACTATGAACTCTTTTAACGGTCCTCAGCAGCTGGCTGGGTCCGCTGCTCTCGTCACGAAAATAAGTTTTAAGAAAAGATTCGACGCGAAATGTATCCGTCACATCTTCTCGCGTCCAAGTATCTTTTACACGAAGAATATTATTGTTGTATGACCTACGCCCTTCCCCTCAAGAATATCTAGATATATTTATAGTCACATGAGCTGATCTTTGGCGAAAAGGTACATGATCATTTAGTAGACCTGAGTGTTTCATATATTACAGTTTTTGGCACTCTGAAACTACACTTCACATCAGAATATTAACAGAGTATAACTGGTCTCTGTAACCGACATTATGAACCCTTTTATAGACCCCTTCTCCCCTCCGAAATAATTTAATTTTGAAAATGGGACTTGATAAAGCACGCGACATAAAATGTTCACCTTTTTTCTTTAAACAGATGGTAGTGTACTACGGGAGAACCAGTCAATCGTCCCCTTAGCCAGACGATCGAGAATACTGATGGAGACTGTCATACTGACCCAATTACCAAGTTAGTACGAAGAGCATTTATACTGACGGGTGTCTAGACACTGAACCAAGAAAATTGTTCATGCAGAAAGATCGTAAACGAAAGTCCATCGAGACGCTACAGCCAAGTTACTAGTGACGACAAAAAAGCTGTACTCAGGTGAATTGTCCTCCGGATATCAGAGAATTGGTCAAAGGGTCTCGGATCAAAGGGATTCAATCCCCCCCCCCCCTCAGCACAGACCATGTGCCGTGGTTTTTGAACCTGAGAAACAATATTGCAGGAACAGGTCGTACTCTTCCTGGAAGTGACAGACTAGTTGATGGATATTTCACATTTTTGTCTTTTTATTCGAAGAATATGACATCCAGCTAGAAAACTATGATTGGCTTTACTGAAATATTTCAGAGGACTTTGGAAAACAATTTGAGAACGTATTAGATACCATAAGAAAGCATAGTGCCTCTGTTGAACAAATATGATGACTTTTTATATTCATTAATTTGAGTGTTTATCTCTTAAAGAATCATGAATTATATTTTTTTCTCATGTTGTCCTTGGCCTTCGAGTACAAACACGTGAATCTTGGAGGAACGGAGAATTCTGTTATTGCCTCAGTGGAGTATCACTGAGCAAGGGTAAAAAATCTCTAGCATTCATTTCTCCTGAACTTCACACATCACTAACAGGGAATGCGATAGGCACCTGGTGGTCAAAGAAATCAGGCGCAGGCAGAGACTATCGGGTTTGAAGGTCTATATGAGTTCGGGATGGGATGGGATTGGATTACATGCTAGAGTAAAACAGTGAGTGTCAGCGCGTAGACGTCTCAACAATCGATTTTAGTTGGATATTTGGATAAATTTCTTTTCTTTTTTCGGGTGGCTTCGTTTATCAGGTCTCAGTGGACGGAATCCAGCAGAGCATGAACTCTCTCTCTCTCTCTCTCTCTCTCTCTCTCTCTCTCTCTCTCTCTCTCCCCACCCCTAGGAGTGAGAGGCTCCTCACACGCCACTCTCACCTCGGGGTCGTTCCGTCAGGTTCTGTGTTGGGAACTCCTGGATCATTATCGTTGGGCTGGGGGCGTCCGCATGCCTCGCCTCGCCTGCCTCTAATCCGCACTTGTTGACGCTATCACTGGCGTGAGGCGGGCGGAAGTGATGGAAATGGTGGATGGTGTCGGGGCAGGGTGATGGAGTATAGGAAGGGCTGGGCGATGGAGCGGAGGGAGGGAGGTGCAGGAGTTGGGAGGGAGGGAGGGGAAGGCTAAAGGCCAAGTGAGAGTTGAGTGAGGGGAGGACGTGAGGGTGATGGAGTATGTAGATGGCAGAGGGCTGCAGGGGGAGACGCAGCCGTGGCGGTGGAGTATGGAAGGAAGCGGCGGAGGGAGTGGAGCACTACCGTGGTGGTGGCGACCTGCGAGGGTGGTGGAGTTGGGAGTCGGTGAGCACTGGAGTGGTGGTGCTGCTCACGGAAGGTGAGGCAGCGGAGCGAGAGGAGGAGGAGGAGGAGGTGGAGTGGAGTAGAGTGGAGTGGAGTGGAGTAGAGTAGAGTGGAGTGGAGTTCCTGTGGACGAGCAGAGGTGTAAGAACGGCTGCTGAAGCGGAGGAAATCAACGGAGCTCAGGCGAGTCGTAGCCTGGCGTGGAGGTAGAGAGAGACACACACGACGCAGCGGAATGATAAGGTGCAAGACTTGGGGCGGGAGAGTTATTCCTTTCGTGAGGATAATCGAGATTAATCAGCAGACGACATGCAACCAGAACTCAGTGCGAACCACCCACCACACACACACACTCACACACTGTACACAAACCTCTCATCGGATGTCCAGTGTTCCCATCATGAAAATAGCCATACCATCATCTGCAGGAGGGAGAGGGGGAGGGAAGTTCCCGTTGCCTTGGAATATATATTGTCCCGACCTGTTTCTCAGCCGAGACTCTCAGGAACTGTCTTGCGAGTGTGTTTACGAGAGGCGCAGCTGACCCACCTCCCAAACCTAGCTGGCACACGGGGCCAGCGGCAGCGGCGGAGGAAGAGGAACATACCTCACGGCCGGTATGCAGGAGTTGTGTGGTCTGAGTTATGTCTAGAACTTCGCGTGGTGGGGGGAGGGTGGTGGCGGCCGCCCTCCTCCTCCTCCTTCTCCTCCTCCTCCTCCCCCATCAGGCAGACGCCGCCCTGGCCCCGGGCCGCCCCCTCCTCCCCCATCAGGCAAGCCCTGGGGGCGCGGTGCGGGATGGTGAAGGAAATATATTGGTTCATTACTTATTATTCAACATTTGCAACACGGATTTTTCGCCTCGAAGCCTCGCTAGGGAGGAGCTTAAGAGAATGGAAAAGAAAATTACAGAGGCTAAAAATTTTATTCGACAGTACTAGCGTTTACCGTCTCTGTGGTGTTTAGGAATACGCAGGCATGTGTTGTAACACGTTCTGGTATTCTGCAATACAGTCCCGAGAACAGGAATTATATTTTACATTCTCGAGGACACTAATATTACATTCCCGGGTACACAAGCATTACACTTTTGAGAACTCGAATATTACATTTCCGAGGGCACGAATATTGTATTCTCGAGGACACTAATATTACATTCCCTGGTCACGAATATTACATCCTCTAGGACACGAATATTACATTCCCTGGTCACGAATATTACATTCTCGGGGACACGAATATTACATTTCGTTGGACATGAATATTACATTCCTGAAGACACGAATCACACGAACATTTGCAGAGAATGCGGGTGAATATCAAAGTCTCTGAGGAGCTCCCTTGAGGTCGTGGGCTGGTGGTGGTGGTGGAGCCTCGCACTATAATCAGTTTCGTGCCAGGGATGGTCTAAGACTAGCAGGTCCCCGTCCACCTGATTACTCTCGACCTTGAAAGTTTAGATCACACGGAAGCATCGTTTCCTGTTAAACGTTTCGTAAAGACGCCGTCTGGAAACTCCTCTTTCCAGGGTAAAGGGACATAAAAATGTCTCGAAAGTTACACACACACAGAGGCAGCACATAGAAAGCAGTTAGGCCAGGAGTCGAATGGCAGAGGTGAGGGGCTCTCCCGGTTAAGTGGCGTGATTGTGGCGCTCTCCCTTCGTCAGGATGATTGATGGGTACTTCACCATCATGTGTGCGCACATATACTTCCCCTCATGTGTTTGTGTGTGTGTGTGTGTGTGTGTGTGTGTGTGTAAGCAAGGCACGTGGATGCGACAGCAGATTATCACGTAATGTGGCTATCGGGTTAGATAATGGTTTTCTTGTACGTGGGAATGTGTGCAGAATTGTTCCATGCATCTCCAGCTTCCTGTTAATGTCGTCCAGACATCTGGTCGTGTCATCTGGACGCCTCATAGTGTCGTTCCGGCGACCTGGCAGTGTCGTTTGGCCGACTGGTTAATGTCGTCTGGGCATCTGATGGTGTCGTTTCTCCTACCTGGCAGTGTTGTACCAGTTACCTGGTCGTTTCGACTGGCCGCTAGGTCGTCTACCAACATTCCTATGTACACACGGCAGATCGTAGCCTTACACAGTAGTCACTGGACTTCTCTATAGACGTGGGCTTCACGTATTTTTGTGAAGGGCTAGGGTGCGTCAGTGTACCTACCAACTCTTGGAGTACGACTGCTCGATACTTGAGCATAACGGTACGAGTCCAGGTGGTCGTACCCAAAAGTCGTGTCTTCGTGCTTTAGAAGCTGGAAATGTTCATGAATGTACTACATAAATGTACTACATAACGTACATAGAGTACGTGATGTAACGTTGGTTCACAGTATTAGCAGTTTCTCTTCGTGCGTCGTGAGTTCCTGTCTGCTTTCCTCTGTTGCTCTTGCTGCTGCTGCCGCTGGTACATCTGCTGCCGTCGTGTGCAGCAGCTTCCCATTCGCCTGACCGGAGACAACGTACAGATAGCCCCAACATTGCTCCCACTGGGCTCAAGGGCCGCATATCAGGTCCAGGATCGAGACTGCATGTTAGGTCAAGCCTAAGGGCTGCAGGTCTGGTCAAGCCCCAGGGCTGTATGTCAGGTCAAGCCTTAAGGCTGCACGTCAGGTCAAAAATCAGGGCTGATAGAGGGTCGAGGGTCGAGGCTGCGCCTCAGGTTCAGGTCCAGAGCAGTCTAGGGACGTATATCAGGTCCAACCACAGTTTGCATGTCAGGTCCAGGTCTGTGGCTGCATGTCAGGTGCCCTGGCTGCATGTCGGGTCCAGTGATGAATGGGTCTTGCCCATAACAATAAAGGCAACACACTGAAAGCAGTTCATACGTTCCATTCACAAATTCACAGATTGTTTTTTATTTACTGTCACTGTACAAATGTAATTGTGTCTGGATATATATATATATATATATATATATATATATATATATATATATATATATATATATATATATATATATAT
>JAYMFT010410334.1:0-18288 GCA_038088735.1 Panulirus argus | reverse complement strand
TCTCTCTCTCTCTCTATATATATCTATATATATATATATATATATATATATATATATATATATATATATATATATATCAAGGCCCGTCCATGATGTGGACTGGTGCCTCCGACGTAAAAAAAAAACTTTTATCTAATTCAGTGTTAATAAACACACACACACACACGCACACAGTGTGCGTCATTTGTGTGTGTGTGCGATGAAATCAGTCAAACAGCACGAGCCAAGTTGTCGTTTTACCAAAGGTAAATAACAAGATTAGCATCCTTAACCCCAACAAACACGGCGGTACGACCCTTGACTACCAAAATATGGCCCTTGGTGTGATGGCCAGATCTTCGACCTAACTCCAATAGATCAGGTCAGAACGTCGGTCCCTCTAAATGCAAATGATAACACCGTCGTGCTCAGAGTCATGCGTCGTTGAGCAGCCAAGCAGAAAGTAGCATACCGAAGTTCCAAGTAATACAAAGCCGCTTCTTGTGCCTTTCGCTGTTACTGAGAAGAGCGTCGGAAAAAGAAAAGAGAGAATCGGTGACCCATTGCTCTGAGTTCTCGGTAGAGGAAAACGCACACCATAAAAACATGTTTCAGTGTAAGGTTGTATATACATTTTTTTTTTCGTGTGGATACGTGGAAGGAGGAGACATGTCTTATCATTATTCTTAAGTTTGCGGTTGTCATTTGTGACCTACTTAACCTCTGACATATGACGGGGGCTAGACTGTGCTTGGCTGGCTAACTGTGGCCATCTCACGCCTTGTCAGGTGCCAGGCACGTAGGGGGCGAGGGGGGGGGAGGTGAAATATTCTACATATCTCCAGTAAGATTTTTTGTCCCCTCCGAGGTATCTGAAAGGAGGGGGGGGGGGGGGTTCGTGACCACCTTGCGTGTCTGGTCACTTGGGGGGGGGGGGCATGTGTAACTAAGCGTAGCCACCATGTGCAGCTAAGCGTACGAAGAAGCGTGACCTCGTGAATTCTCATTCTTAACCGCATGACGGAAGCCTCTTTACCTTCGCCGTGGTGATGGTGGTGGTCAAGTTAGACTAAAGTATAGATAAACAAAAGTAAACTTAAATTCATTTATTGTGGTTACTGGTTACCCTTTCCCTTAAGGAACAATGGTTGACCTTATTGTGGTTACTGGTTACCCTTTCCCTTGACGAACAATGGTTGACCTCTTGACCTTTCGGTTACTTTCCCTTCCAAGACGATGGTTGGGCGTCTCTGAGCATACCTCGTTGAGAGCAATGAGCAACATGTTCCTCTCCACACGTCATATAGTTTTATATAATACTGATCTCACGTTGAGACAAAACCTAAGGAAAATTTAAAGGCTCCTTGCATTGAGAGACCATCCAGGTGATGTACTAGGTATTTTATCTGTCGATTAGAATTTAGATTTATTGGTAAAGAACTGTAGACAATACGCACCGGTCGGCATGCATAAAAAGAATAGAATTGATGGAGTAAGAAATTAAATCAGAACTGATGAAGTGAAGAATTAAGTATTTTTCTAAGTAATCAAGTATAAAACGCTCTTGAGTTCTAGTTCAGAGTGTTAGTTAGTTAGGGGGTCATTTAGCTAGAGCGGTCAGGGTGACTTCTTGTGCTTCTTCAGTTCACAGAAACTTTAACGGCAAGAAAAAAGAAAACAGGAAGATATTGTGTGAGATTTAATAAAAACATCAAGGCCTGCCTTTCGACCCGTCATACACACACACACACACACACACACACCTTCACTACCGGGCATCTCTCACTCCCCGTGGGCCATCCCAAACAAAAATTCTGTTTTGCTCATTTTCAGTATGACTTTTCTCCTACGCTGAGCTTCTCTTGTATACCTGATCCATTTACATTACTACTGCCCTCACGAAAAGGAAAAAAAGAAAACAGACAAATCCAAGAAGTGACTTCTCAGACCACCACGTTCCAAGGTCTATGCAAATCAACTAACTGTAATTGTTGTGGACTCTCTTGGTTCTCCTTCCCCCAAACCGCTCTTTGGTAACCCGCATTTTATCCGACGCTTACATCCTCATCCAACCAAGGTACCTGTGATCCCCCTCTCCCTTGTAGGAAGAAGCCATCCTTCCTGGATAGAATCGGTCCGCTTTTCCCGCTCGAGTGTTGTCCCGCTTAACGTATCTAGGTAGGCGTCAAGAGCAGCTGACTCTCTTACCAGTCGCAGGTATTCCCGTCCCTCCCCCACCCCTTCTCCATCGTAAGTGGCTTCCCTCCTTTTCCTAGGCAGTCCTCCCCCTTGTCCGTCGCAAGTGACCCCCCCCCCCCATCCGCGTCGTAAGTAGTCCACCTTCTCCGTCTCAGGTGACCCGCATCCACCGGTACAGGCGGCCTCATTTCAGGGACTTATGTCTACGTCTCTTTACCATTCACCTCCCATGAAGATGTTTATTTATCATCTGTGATGACCACAGCTCACAAGCGCCAAGTTTGCGGCACCGCAAGACTCGCTGCTACTAGTTCTTGTCGTCATATATCTTAGGAATATGAGTCCATTCATTGATAGCGTGAGCGTCCCGATGATAGTAGCCATTCAACCTTTCAAGAGTCTCAGGGCCATGCTAGTCACCAGGCTTGTTAAACGCCATTAAACATATATCAGACAACTGTGCGCTAAGCAATGTTTACGTCCAACCGGAGATCTCCCTTCGGGCGTTGATGTGTCGTATACACACTAACTTATGTTACGTATATATCTTATACATAATTTGAAAACTTTGAATATATATCTCTTAAACCTTAACCAGGTAAGCAATATATCGACCAGGTCCCAAGGGATGGACAGTAGACCGACTGCCACCACCAGCATTCGAATCTACCTGGTTTCAACCCTCGGACAGTCCGTGAGTGCGTCACTGTCAGGAATGCTTGTTTGCCATTTCCCACGTAGCGACGCGGCACTAAGCGTTGCATTATCACCAGCTTTCTCAAACGGCCATGAGGCGCTGGAATTCATCATACGCGATCAACCGAGTGTGAAACGAGATGACAAGAACCTGTACTTTTATGGTGGATGATTAGTGTTATGTCGGCCATGAACCGTGAACCGTAAGGAATGAAGGTAGCTGAAAAAGGTTGTTATGCAAGCTACTTTCTCCACCGGAGGCCAGAGCGACCCATACATACCTACCTACCTCTGCCAGAGGCGGGGCCGTCCGTCCCCTTTCAGCCTGATTGCCTGCTGGCCTTCCTACTTACCTACTTACACTGGGCATCGGTAGAGAAGATGTAGGAGTGATTTCAGAGGCTGTGTAGGAAAATAATTTTTCAGTCTCAGAGTAGCACTTTCATCGTAGAAAGGTTTCAGTATCGGCTGCCTCTCATCTCGTTTAATTAATCTATTTCCTCTCTGTATTTCAATGAAGGCCCGGCCTTGACATGGTCTTTCGTCCATAACTGGAGCCTCGAACTTTAAAAGAGAGAAAAAAAGACTGCAACCACTTTGTATGAAGCGACCTCTTAACCTTAACAGTTTTCTAAAGTGTTTTTGCGACAGAAATGCTAATGTATAATAACTGTCCCCAGCTTAATATGGATCTTTGTTCGTTAGATCTAATTCTTGTTTTTATGGAACTCTAAACGAGTCTAGGTAACATGTAAAAAAAAGAAACTTTCATTTTTTTTTTTAATGTGAGCAACGATTAAAAACTGGCAAACCTTGACGTCGTGTTCCGCTATTTTTACCTCCAAAAATTAGCTTCTTTTCTTAATGTAAGAATCATTTTATGGTAGATATTCTAATGGCTTCATGAATAAGGATTGAATTACGCTATGTTCATTTTGTATACTTATGTATTTTTCTGTTTGCTTTTCTCGCACTGTTATCATTTTCCTTTCCAATCCTTGAACAGTTCGGAGGCATCTGGTACAGAATCGGTGGCCTGCCCAACGTGGAGGAAAAGTCTGTTAATTGCACCGTTTACGACTACCAGACAACAGGTGAGGTACCCTTCTGTTTCGCACGTCTGGTATCGCAGGATAACCAATAATGGTGCAAACCATGATCTCTTTATCAAAATAACTTCCTTTCATCATATGTGTTTCCCTGAAATCTATGTTATCTCTGGTGTGCCCTTAAAATGAAATTCTACCCTTGGGGACAGTTCCAGTTTAGGTCGTCCTAATCAGTTTCGGTGCACTAAAGAAATGACTTGCCAGCAGCCCACCTGCATGAACTGTGGTCTCATGTCCTCTCATATTTCCAGCGACTGGGTACACCGTCAGCTCCACAGGTCTGAACGCGAGAGGATTACATGTTGATCAGTCCAGGACACTCTTCCAAGACAGTCCCGACGTCGCCAGGTTCTCCACACGTATCAGAGGTGAGCAGAAGTGAGGAACAGGTGTGTTATGGGGAGTTAGAGACTAAGTAAACAAGTACAAACAAGGATAATATAGCAATATCTGGTTTGATTTTGTAAGATTCCTCTGAATGACGACCTCTTCCCTTCCCAGTGATGATAGACTGTGTCAGCCACAAAGATTTTTCAGACTTTCGCAATACTTTCTCTCATATCCCACTTACGTAACACAGACACACGACCAGGTTTCTCCAACACCAGGGTTGGCCATCATCGTATCTTGCAGTCCCGTCACTCTCCACCTGTCGCCCGAAATTCATGTCATTTCACCCCCCCCCCCCCGTCACGTTGCAGACCCGTCACGATACGCCCTCCGTCACTTTTACATTCTCACATTCCAGACTTCGACGCCGAGATGGTTGTACTGAGCACGGACTACCACAGCTTTTCGTGTCTCTTTACTTGCTACAACTTCCAGGGCAGCCACAAGGCCCAGTTCGCCTGGATCCTCTCCAGAACTTCCGAACTATCCAAGGAAAAGGTAGGTTCACCGTGATAATAAACATTAGACTTGAGGAAATGAATTTTCAAGATAAGATTACGCGCGTTTCCAGGATTTGGTTAAGTGGAAGAACCCAGAACGAGAATGGTTATGTTAGAACACACGGTATTTTCCGAGAACTTAGCAGTTTTTGAGGAATTATAAGGGTTATGATAATCGTATGAGTGCATTAGTTGTCATTATTAGCAGTAAATTTTGTATAGTGTATGGCTCCAGGGAAAGTAGCTCCCCCTAACCTCATGGATATTCACCAAGATCAGACGAAGGGTGGAATCACAGGACAGACCGGTCGACCGTGTGTTTCTGGTGGAAGATAGAAAATGAAGCCTAAAAGAAAGTTTGAGGTTTGCTGAATGTGAAAATATACAAGGTAGATTATAGGGATGACTTTACAGAGGTGCGGAGATATACGGAGTATCCGAAAAGGCCAAATGTTGTAGCGACTGAAACCTTGCCCGAAGGAGGGGGTGCTATGCAGCGGCATTTGTGCTTAGATGAAAATAGAATTTCTAAAAACTGGTTAGACAAGATGCTATTCTGAGATGACGTGGATAGTAACCTTGGGTATGAAAAATGAAAGACGAAAAAGTTGGTATACGTCTGCACGGTAAGCGATGACTTTTAAAACCATAATGATGCACTACAAAAGACTGTATGTAAAGCGAGATTGAGTAAATGATTGGAGAAATGCAGTGCACGCAGTCTTGAACGATGGAATGGACACTGTTTTTAAGACTTCAAATGACAAAAGAAAAATATGTAATATACTGGCCCGTGTGGGATCGGCTTAGACCAAAACTAACTGAAAAAAAAAAATTGCGCAACGTTCTCCTCTGAAGGTCTCGATCGAGTGGAAATTCTTCTTGGGTACGATTCGGAAAAAACTCTATGAACGTATTTCTGGCATTGTTGACTTCAAAGCATCTAAATATTCTCAGTTTGTAGAGAGCGAGAGGGATACTGAGGGGCAAAAAAAAAAAGGAAAATGACTCTCTATCGTTAGGTGTGATGAAAAAAAAGATAAGTAAATTAGATGTATATAAATTGAAATCTTACAGTAACCCTCCATTCGCTTCAGCCTTACACAGCAACACATGACTGGGAGACGTGTGCAAATTTTCTTCCAAAAGGTTCATTATTCTCTTCTAAACACTATATGGGTCTCTGACCTCCTCGACTGTGGACGTCATCATGTCTTTATCCTTTCCATAGATTCATGATGTCTGCTTCTCCCACAGATTGCCAAATGCCAGCGGGAGTTACGGGATGTCGGCATCCCTCTCGACA
Organism: Panulirus argus; assembly: GCA_038088735.1. Lineage (NCBI taxonomy): Eukaryota > Metazoa > Arthropoda > Malacostraca > Decapoda > Palinuridae > Panulirus > Panulirus argus. Next base: position 12,109 of record JAYMFT010410334.1, on the reverse strand, counting down.
AACTCCGTGGCACCTACCAGGGATCCGGGTGTCGGCCGTAGATAAACCAAGATGACACATTTTGAAGAACCTGCCCGAAGGATTATATGCTTATTGACCGGCAAGTGAAGCTTGGGTTCTTTTGTGTGACCTCTGTGATATGAAACGTTCATGGTGTGTGTGTGTACCTTCTTAATCTTCTTCCAATAAATATATTCATGATTCTCCTCTCATTTATCAGAGACCTCCAGCGCTTTAGTGAGTCTCACTTTAGCTTCCCCATGATTATCACCTGTTCCCATGTAACTTGAATTCCTTTTGTGTAAAATGAAATTTGAATTTTAATGCATATACAAACTCCAGATCTTACAAAGTTGTCAACACGAGATATGAAGACCTTACACTGCTGAAAATAGATAAGGTAACAGGTAAGATTAAGCTTAGGCCGATGGTGTCAACACAAGAATGGAAATGTTGATGTTTATTTTAAACATATACAGTAGGAAAACAGGCTCACAAAAAAAAAGGACAATATCGAAGGCATTTTCATTGACTGAGTAATGAAACTCACAGATTACTGTTGTTCCATGTACAGCAATATGGCAGAATCTCCAATTAAGAAGGGGTTAGAGGAGCGTGATATTGAGAATGGCCTGTGTTATTACCACTGTGGATTAGTACATTGCCCACTGTCATTGACGTGCCACTGAGGAGGATTGGTGGTTTTCTTCCGTACCTTTACATCACAGACTCATGCCATCTACATCACTGTCTTATGACATGTATGCCACTGAGTTTTAAGCTCCGTGTCACTCACTCTCGTCAGCCTCTTCGTCAGGATTTGCCACCTCGATGACCGGCTCGTTACTATTAGTCTCTTGGCGTTGCGGCGCCTCAGGCTCCTCCTCCAGCATCCGGGAGACAACAGGATCGAGACCCCTGCCGTTATCTCTCTGTCCAGCTTGACTATCTGATTCCACCTGGTCTCCTTCTCCCTCTCTTTTCTCGTGTGTCTTCCCTCCTCCTCCGTCAGGATCGATGACTTCCTCAGCTTTCCCATCCTCTCCTTCACTTCCAGTTTTCTGATGATTATTATCTTTCCCATCGGTTATCCCCTCTTGGTCAGGAGTCTCTGGCACCCTTGCTCCTGAAGTCCCTTGGACCTTGGTCGAGCCATCATCCTCCTGCAGCAGCAGCTCGGAAGAGTCGACTTCGAGGTCTACAAACATTCCGTTGCCAAAACTGACGCGTGTGGAGTGCTTCACGTTTCCCCCCACTCCGTCGAGTTCCCCCTCATTACCTTTGACAAAGTCGCCATTTACTGAGTTTCCACCTTCGTCTTGATCTCCCAGAGGCACGTCGTCGTTCTCCTTATCGTTTGTGTCGCACTCGTCGCTTCCCAACAGATCGTCCCTCGTCGTTTTCTCGCTTGTTGTGCCGCCTCCTGCAGCAGCTTCGCATGTTCCGTGTTCCTCAGCAACGGCACTCGTTTTCTCTTCTTTCCTATTTTCTTTGGTGAACTCAACAGTTTTCTGTGACTGATTTTCCTCCAGTTTCTTCTTATCTTTGTCGACATTTTCGTCGTATCTATTATTTTTTCCTTGTTTCTTGCGGTTACCGGATGTCATATCATCGTGTCTCTCTTTTTCTATTGTTCTCTGATCCTTTCTCTTGTTATCATAATCTTTCTTTGAATGATTTTCTTTTCGTTTGTGTTCCTTTTTCTTGTTCTTCCTGTGCTTCTCATCTTCAAATTTATGCCATTGTTTATCTTCATAATTCTTTTTACCTTTATCTTTCTTGCGTTTATCCTTTTTCCCATAATTATCATTCCTGTTCCTTTTTTCTTTCTTATGGAACTTCTTCTTCTCATCATAGCTAGTTTCCTCATCACGTTTCTTCTTCTTCTCTTTTTTCTCTTTCTTCTTGTGTTTATCAGTCAGTTTACTCTTCTCGTCATCTCTCTCCTTGAGCTGACCCAAGTCCCCTTTCTCCCTACCACCACCTTCTCTTTCCTTCTCAGATTTATCTTGTCTTCCTTTCCCCTCTTGGGCGTTCCTCCCGCTGAACTTTGTCTTCGGGTCTTCATTCCTTCCCTCGTCTCTCTCTCTCTGCCATTCATCAGCTCCTCTGCGCCCACCAGCTGACGCTCCCTCGCTGGCTCTGTCCCCAACGTCATCAACTGCGTCAGGAGATACGAACACACGTTAACTTAAAAAAACTTAAATTAAATAAAATCTAAAGGAATATTGCGGCTGTGAATTTCTTAGATCAGAAAAAGAAATGCCTGCAAAGGACGTTCTCTGTTATTCTCGTTAAGTCTGTGATGTAGAAATAAGCTTAATGATTGTCGTTTAGACTAAAATACACAAGGCTGTAATACTACACCATTCTCTCTCTCTCTCTCTCTCTCTCTCTCTCTCTCTCTCTCTCTCTCTCTCTTACTTCGCACACTGCAGTCATGGGCCATGTGAGAGCCGGGGAGACTCCCGCTCTCGCCCGGCTTGCGACAGCTTCCGCCGGCCGTGTCCACTTCACCCTGTAAGATACAGAGTTAATCCAGTCTCTCATTACGGGATCCGACGCTGACATGAAATATAAATAAAACCTCAATATTCAAATGTATGCACAAGTTTCTGTGCAATATAATATTAGTAAAAGATACAAGCAAAAAAACTAGTTTACAAAATACGTCTAGATATATCAACAGGAAACGGGTTACCAAAAAGGGAATCTTAATAATCTATATTCAAGTTTTTATATGGTGCTAGCGGATTATGAAATATGTGTGTTGTGAGTAAGATTATAATCTTTAGACTTATTCTCCATATTGGAGAAGTGTTTAGAAGTGGAGTGGCCACTTGAAGACACACACCACTGAGAAGAAGGACAAGAGCTAGCTGTCAAGTTAGCGCTAGAACTGTATTCCAAGCCCCCAACCCCACCCTCATCGTTAACTCCAGGTATCAGCAGCGTTTGCATGTGTTCATCTTGTGAAGACTAGACTCTTGACGTCCACTTTATCTGTTGCCTGATGATGTTAGCGAAGGGACAATATGATCATCTCCCTCACTCTGTTATTGTGATATGTTCTGTTCATTAACTCCATAAATATGTAGTACAGAATGAGCAAAGCTGAACGTGTGTGTGTTTGTGTGCCCTCGCTACATATATCTGGTTAGTAAACCTTGAAGTTATCATTTCTGAACAAGAAACACGTCTCAGAGTAGTTTATATATATATATTTCTCGACATTTTTAAATTTTTTTTATGGGCCGCGTCTCGTACATAACTCGTTAGATTACTTTTCGAAGTACCACATCTGAAAACTTTGTTACAGACTCAGTCGACGCTCTCGCCTAGGTGAGAAAACAGATAAGAAATCATTTACTGTTTTCCAGTAGTCGTCTTATTCGCTGCAGTTCAGAACTCACCGCCGTGGCAGGGGGATGCACAAGGAAAATGAGGAGTGGCGGTAACAGCAGCGCTATTAACGTGAGCAGCCTCATCTTCACAAGTAATGAGGCACCAGTAACCCCTCCAACACACACACACTTCACAACACGGGGCAGCCAGCACTGCCCTCACAGGGGGACTAGATGACTGTGAAAAGCCAGGGTGGCGACACGCCACGGCTTCCTGTGGAACACACAGATAATAGTTTTCTTGCTGATAATTCCCATTCTCTCTGTTGGCTACCATATACACAAAAGGTAAACCTCTTTTCTTTAGAAGTTGTAAAAGACAATGTGTTAAATTCCTGTTGTAAGATTAGGGCCGTACCAACATGCTCAAGGGTCGCACCGGCTTGCTCAAGGGTCGCACCGGCTTGCTCAAGGGTCGTACCGTCAGGCTCAAGGGTCGCACCGGCTTGCTCAAGGGTCGTACCGTCAGGCTCAAGGGTCGTACCGTCTTGCTCAAGGGTCGTACCGTCTTGCTCATGGGTCGTACCGTCGTTCTCAATGGGCAGTCAGTATTTGGACGCCTTCAAATGACTGTAGTCGTTCAGCCCACACATGTTTCGCCTGACATCAGATTTGTACTGTATAAGTGGAATCATCACGGGTGTCTACTTGTGTGCTTTGAACATCATTAAGACAAAAATGAAGAAGTGTCCGCTTAGATACGTGTAAAATAGAGAATATTTCGTCAATTTATAGGCGTCTGAACTACGAACTAGCAGGTGATATACACAGAAGTGTCGATAAACATGTTACAATGGGGGAAATGAGTCTGTTTTAGCTCTGGGGAGATGTGGTTGTAGACCACGTCTGGCTGTACACAATCGTCTGTATGTTTGTATACACACACACACACACACACCCCATCCTAAGCTAGGTACCCATTTTATCGACCAGCCCCCCATGGTTGGATGAACAGCTGGGTGAACTGTGGACCGGCTGCCACAACCGTGATTCGGACCTCTGCGTATTTGATGCCAGGTGTGCATGACGGTGAGTGACGCTGACCACTACACCACGGAGGTATCCGTATGTGTGTGTATGTGAGAGAGAGAGAGAGAGAGAGAGAGATTGTGATTAAGTAGAGGGAGTCCTACACTTTAAATATCAATACATCAGGTTCACATAACGAGTAGAATCTTCGCCGTATTAAATAAAGAATGGACAGTGCAGAGAGACTCAAGCGGAAATACCAAGAATAATAATAATGTCAAACTTCTCAAGGTTTTTATAAAAACATCATTGACGCGTTGTAAGAGAAAACTTATGTCCGGGTGGCATTGTGGATGCACCTATAAAAACAAACATCAGGAAAAGACGTGTTGATTATATGTACTTATATCATGTTTTCCGTACGATATCTTCTATAATAATAAGGAAAGAAAAAACCATACGAGAAATTCTTGTACATCTGTGTAACAGCTGAGAAGCCTCTGCCAGCAGTAGTGTCCCATAAAAGTAGTTGTTATGCTGGTGTTTGGTCTGTCGCTCTCCCGTTCTCCCTCTACAAAGTCTCCATGGAACTGCTCTCCTCATGGGGGGGCAGACGGTGGAGCTATCCACATCAGTTGGTGGTGCTCGAGGTGCGTCGCGGGGGACAGCAGAGAATCAGCTGCGAAAAAAGGGTAAACAAACAACATAAGCAGATGTGACCAAATCCCTCCCTGCAGCTCTGCAGTTACCTCCTCACCTTTCGCGATCCTGCTCACCTGAAACGTGAGGAAGTGCGGGACTCAGTAGGCAAGATGGTTCCTGATTCCGCCACCGAATATGTTCAGTGTTGGTCAGGTAAACTGTATGTGAGAAGGAGGGTACTGTAGCAAAACTTTTACAACTGTATGTGTGAAGGAGGGTACTGTAGCAGCACTTATACAACTGTATGTGTGAAGGAGGGTACTGTAGCAGCACTTATACAACTGTATGTGTGTGGAAGGGTACTGTAGCAACACTTATACAACTGTATGTGTGAAGGAGGGTACTGTAGCAACTCTTATACAACTGTATGTGTGAGGAAGGGTACTGTAGCAACACTTATACAACTGTATGTGTGAAGGAGGGTACTCTAGCAACTCTTTTACAACTGTATGTGTGAAGGAGGGTACTGTAGCAACTCTTATACAACTCTGTATGTGTGAGGAAGGTTACAGTAGAGACACTATACAATTGTATGTGTGAGGAAGGGTACTGTAACAACACTTATACAACTGTATGTGTGAAGGAGGGTACTGTAGTAACACTAATACAACCGTATGTGTGAGGGAGGGTACTGTAGCAATATAATAGCAGCTTCTAATGTTGATCTAGCCGGGTAGGGGGGTGAAAGCCTGGACAGATAAGATAAAATACTGGTGATGTAATCTGTACGCGCAAAGCTCCCGCTGGCCCATACCTCCATTAGCGCAGCCACGATATAGGGGTACTCCTGCTGCTGCTGTTGTGTTTGTTCATTGGTGCTGGTGTTGGCATACCCCGAGAGAGAGAGAGAGAGAAAGAGAGAGAGAGAGAGAGAGAACTAGCTCACATACAACCGTTGTTGTTTTCGAAAATTGGAAGTGAGTGGCATTGAAAAGCCTCGCTTTTATGTCTCTGTCTCTCTTTCTCTCTCCAGCTGATGCTGCTGTTCTTCATATGTCACAGTGTGAGTTGAACGACGTCAGCAATTGACTCCATGTTCTTGTAAGATGTTGTTTGTGTGCAGTGTGGGCGAGCAGTGGCCTCGCTGAGACTGACCCCCAGCCAGATGTACCGATGATGTTCTGGCGTCCTGCTGCCATTCTAGGTACAACACTTCCACATGACATGGTTTATTAAACCAAATTACAGCCTCTTCTTCGTAAGTGACGAAGAAGGGAAGCGTTTTCTATGCGAGGGAGACAAGAGCAAGTTGCTACGGCATAGCTAGATCCGCTACGGTATAGCTAGTGTTGCAACGGCATGGCTGGTGTTGTTAAGGTATGGCTAGTGTTGCTAAGGTATGATTGAAGTAATTTGTTGTCAGGTTAGATCATAGCTAGGACTTTGATACGACGTTTATATTTGATCAGTCTTAGTTGCTATGTGTATTTGTTGCTAAGACTGATAGACGCTTGGCTGCTGTGGTTAGCTAAGACTCGGGTTAAGTTCTCTTAGGATCATCTGTTCCTTAACCTCTGATGATATTTGGCCCAGCCATGACGAGGCTGAGTTGCTTTAAGCTCAGTTCGCTTTAGACATTGTTGTAGCTTGGCTCACCTACTAACCTCGCCTGGACTCAGCTTATTATCAAGGTTGAACTCTGCAATCCCGTCTTCACAGAGATTTGACTTCCCTTGATAAAAGGTTTAAGCGTCCGACATCACTTCTTCCTCTGCTAGACTCGTGTAAGACTAGGCTGTGCAGTATGAAGGTTAAGTTGGCTGTTACGTAAGGAATGGCCCCGAAGCCAGAGGACTTACTTACTATCACTACAGATAACCGAATTAGCAGCTGCTTTGTATAAGTCCGCAACGCCATCTGTGCTCATTCTACGGACTTGTATTTAGTTCAGTTCCTTCAGGGACGTCGAGTTGAGATTCAGTTTCGTTTTGCTTTCTTGCAGGACCTGGTACTGTCGGAGAGTCTGGATATGCCACCACAGTCACGGCTGTAGGACCTGTGGGTAGCCACAGTTCACTGCTGTAGGACCTGTGGGTAGCCACAGTTCACTGCTGTAGGACCTGTGGGTAACCACAGTTCAATGCTGTAGGACCTGGGGAAGTCACTGTCACGACTCTGAGACCTGAGGGAGTTCAATGCTGTAGGACCTGGGGAAGTCACTGTCACGACTCTGAGACCTGAGGGAGTCAATGTCACTTCAGTAGTACAAGAGGACTTTTCTGCCATGGTGAGGAGCCTATACATGCTCCTAGCATCCTAAGGGGTTCTGAGAACTCTCAAATTCCCCCACGGGACTTACGACACACCCGCCATCTGAGGGAACCAAAGGACACTTACTATCCTGGAGGATCAAAGAATCGTACTACCAACTTAAAAGATATAACACCAGGAGTATTCTGTGTGATTTGAGGACACGTGTTTTCCTGAGGACGAAAAACGCTCCAAGTTTTCCAGAGGACCCCATCCTCAGAGGTATTTAAGGCTATCCATCCCGAAGGAGGACCTAATGGCGTACTGAACATCCTGAAGGACCTCTTTTTCATGTACTCTCATGGACCTAAGGATTCTTGTATGAGCCTGAAGACCTAACAGCCATCCTGCAGTCCCGGGGAAAGTGATGTTACACTGAGCATACTAAAGGAAGTAGTGACATTTACGTCATTTTAGAAGGGATAAGATGACGCCTTCCACCTTAGAATGCCTGAGGTGTCTCTCCCATCCTGAAAGGTTTTAGAATATGCTGACTTTCTTGAGGGATTTATTGACATTCAGCTATTTGAGGCAGCCAACAACGCTCCGTCCACTCAGAGGGTCGAAAACGGATGTTACGGTGTCGAAAAACCGCGGGATCGTTTTAAGAATCTAAGACTCTCCCGACCTCCTTACCATCCCACAGGACCTGCTTACCATCCCGCAGGACCTGCCTGCCATCCTGAAGGACCTGCGGGCTTGCTTATCATACTGCAGGACTTAGGAACCTTCATACCATCCTGGATTTAAGGTCGCTCCTTCAGAATGAGTCGAGGAAAGTGGTCATCCGTCTTACTCTCCATCCCTATCCTGGCCCTGTACCTCAGTGTCATGTTCCTCAACGACGAGAGGGTAAGTAAGGGCGACATATACATGTATATAGAGGGAGGGGGAGATGGAGTGAAGGTTGATGTATTACTAGATAAAACACCAGTAAATCCTGAGATATAGATAAGGTGCTGATATCTTCTAATATGGACAGTCTCCGTATGCGTGTGTGATAATTTCTTTGTGCTGTGAGGGGAGAGAGTTCTACACTCGTGGGGCCCCCCATCTCTTGAACTTTCTCTCCTGTCATGCAGATTTTTACGCTTATGTTATCGTCATTAACAATTCCATCAACATTGTTTATTCCATGTATGCGCTACACTTACACATAAAAGTACTTTACCTCTTACAGATTTCTTGCTGAGTTTCATGTTATGGCCTCTGGTTGTTCTGTACTCTGTTGACATCATCAAACTGGTCAGAAGACTTAAAGTCTGTGAAGAAGTCACGTCTTACTCGTCTCTCTTCCATGATGGGCAGGTTTTGATATCATTACACATAAAAACACAGGATTTTAGTTCGAGAGACGGTGCCCTACGAATGTAGAACTCCTTCCACATAATGTACCACCAGGTATTTCCACCCTAGCACACCAGAGGTTTTGCCATATAGCCATAAGGCTATATCTTGAGTATCCTCTAACCCACCACAGGACCTGCAACTTCTGACGGAGGATCCGCGGGTGGGAGTCGTCACCATAGTACCTCCTGCCAGCAGGCGTTTTAAAATTCTAGAGACTCCGGGGACGACCAGGAAGGCGGTCGAGACGTCACACGTCCCCAAGGAGGTGCGAGAGATAAAGACCATGTTGGAGAGGCAGAGGGAGGTGCATGAGAGGTGCGCCGAGGTGCTGACCCCCTCCGAGAGGGCCCGGCAACCAAACAGCAAGGAGTTCCTCGTCAGCGAGAAGTACCAGCTCGTGTGGTGTAACGTGTTCAAGGCCGCCTCTTCCACTTGGCTCGATAACTTCCTGCGAATGGCTGGCTACTCTGGCGTGGTCGTCCGCAATCGGCTCTCCTCACCGGTAGAGCTGGCCAGGAAGGTCTACCCGCGGCCCTCACCAGAGCAACTCCAGACATACCTCCGTCAGCTCAACTACACCTCCTTCGTCATCGTTCGGGATCCCTTCCAGCGGCTCCTTTCCGCCTACCGCGATAAGCTGGAGCCCAGAGACCAGTCCTACTACAGGTGAGGCAATGCGTCGCCTTGAATTGCTAACCATAGTGACTTTAGGCAACTATGGAATACCAGATCAATGCTGCGTGTTAAGATACCCTATTGAAACGCACAGGGGAATTCAACACCCACTTTGCTACATGCAATGCATATGAGTTTCAAGACTATCTTTTTCATACTATACTCAACTTGGCACAGGCAAAAAGTCGTTTCTGATGAAAGAAAAATGAAGTGCGTGAAAAAGGATGAAGAGATTAATAACCTCTCCATAGTCGTGCAAAGGCCCGAAGCTTAAATGTGGTAAAGTCGTAGCAAGAGGGAAAGTCAAAAGTATTCAACAGCTTACTTATCTGAAGAGAGAAAGAGGCATCATAAGGGTCTAACTTCGTATGGCCGGTGTTTACACAGTAATTGTGAGAAACAGCAACCATTCGGTTGCCACTTATCGAAGCCTAGCCGCAAGGAAGTTTAATGTGTCAGGATGGCTCTATGCATTTTTATTGATATATATACTATTTTTTTTTTATTGTTGCCTTAAAAAATACAGCTCAAAACATGACATGATAACTTGGACTGAATTCGTTTGAGATTTTCAACTCTGAACCCAAACCAAAAAAGCTTGTGTAATCGAGCAACTTCCTTCTTGTCTTCCAGATCGCTCAAATGCCAGATAAAGGAGAAATATGGCCACCGAAAGTCTTCCTACGACTGCCAACCAACTTTCAGCGAATTCGTAAATTATGTCATCGATGAGGACGCCCAGGGAATGCCGCCCAACGAGCACTGGGCTCCATACTATCGTTTCTGCTCGCCATGTCAGATTGAGTTCGACTACATCCTCCACTTCGAGTCTCTCTCAGCGGACGAAGCTGTTCTATTAGAAAACGTGAGTCGTTGTTGTCCGAGATTCCATGGACCATGTTTTCGTCCATTCTGAATAACATTTTGTTCCGGAATAAAAAAAAAAATATCCTCATTCTGTACACATTAACTCCCTAAATGTCTTCCCTCTACCATCCCTCGTCTGCCTCTTCCATTATCCATTTCTCCTTTTACCTTTCCAGGTTTCGGGTTTGGCAGAGGTAGTCAAGCCCCAAACACTGCACAGTTCACATACCGACTACGCAAGAGTCACCACCAAATATTTCAGCCAGCTCACCTCCAAACAGCTCGACGGACTCTTGAATATATACCTCAAAGACTTTAGAATATTTGGATACAGTGAAGCCATATATTTCGATTATATTAATTCATAGACCTATGGTGTACATACAGTAAGATATTTGTGTTATATCCACCACTTTAAAGATAATTTTGTCTGTATTATTTGTATCCATAAACTCTTTTAAAAATCTTACTGGTTTTCTTCATGTTCCAGACGAATGAACGGATATGCTTGCATGTTTGAGTGTGCTTACGAATCCTTACGCCAAAGAGTGGTCTTTCGTTAGCCAGTTTCTCTGTAACGATATTTTTGTCTGATAAGATTATTACGAATGAGTAAAAAATCTAAGAATTGGCTTTATATTATCATTCACTTGAAACATACAAAAACAAGAGTGTAGTCGTGGTTGGAACAGTGGGGAAAACTTGTTAACACATATGGATAACTTAGCACACCAGTAGAGGTAAAATAACACATGTAAAAATAACTTATCATTTGTTGTGGGGATGACTTGTTAACACAAGCACTGGGGTAACTAACTCATACAGTGGAGGTGACTTGTTAAAACATACTGTTACATAGTTACGTTAGGCTGTTAATACATACAGTGGGAGGAACCAGTTAACAGCTGGGACAGGTTTTAAACATACCGTGAGTGTTCTGAATTTCAGTAATAAACGGAAGGAAATTATACATAGGATATGAAATGTCGTGTAAGAAGAGCACTTTTTGATTGGATTTAGGCACCAAGGAAGCTAGTGCAACTGAATTTCCTCTTCAGAGATTATGGTCACCTTCTGTAGAAGTGACCTGAACCAGAGTGGAAAGCCTGCATTTGCATAATTACCGTAGGAAATGTACAAATTATCAAAAGCTTACAATTATATGAAAATATTGTGAATTCTATAACAAAAATGGTAGAAATAAAGATACTGAAAAAAAATGGTAGACTACACTGTTAATATAAACTTTAAAAAGTTCAAAAATCTAAAAAAAATCTAATATTCAGATTTCTTCCGTTTATGTTATGTAATTCATGGTAATTTCATGGCAATTCCTATGACATCTATATTTGCTGAAGCAAGGATAGGCAATACTACTTTTCCTCGCTGAAAGAGAATGAAAAGAAGGACTTGAGAAGAAACTGCTGCAGCAGTGCATCAGACATCCCTCACTCCGTTTTCTCTCGTTGCTCCTGCTCTGGAGACGAACGTATTGCAATTAACGCGACCTCTTTGTTACCCAGCTCTCGTGATAAATGGAAACCCGTTCCAGTTTACCCATGTACATATGTGCTTCGTGAAGTCCTCTTCACTTGACTTTGCCTCGCTGTTCTACATCTTTTACCGGTGAGTGTTTTTGCCAGGGAATAAACAGGATATGTGGTGATTCCTTGTTCTTCATATGGGAATGTTTAATGGGAGTGGAATCACTTGCCTCCACTATCTTCAGTGCTGGCGACCTTGCGTTTTATCCCTCTGTGTCTTCCTTTTAGTTCGGTCCTCGTCTCAGGTTCGTTCTTATGGGTCATAGGCGCTGTTTGTTGTTTTTTTTTTATGGTGACCGTTACGCATTCACGGGCCGCCCAGGGTCGAGCGCATAGGTTCGAATCCTG
>JAYMFT010410323.1:0-18290 GCA_038088735.1 Panulirus argus | reverse complement strand
CACACACACACACATATATATATATATATATATATATATATATATATATATATATATATATATATATATATATTACCGGGCGTTCTTAAATTTCTATCGTTATAATAAATGCCTAAGTTAGCCGAGCAATTAACTTATTGGCTGGATCACAAGGCATTCAAATAAAATGCCTGATTTCTTGCGGCATCTTTCAACAGACTGCATGGTTATTATTGATTTGAAGACTCATACGAAACCGCTTCATTACTAAATCTTACCAGAACACTGAGCTCCTCCTCTGTACGTCTGTCTGTGCTGTGAACAGACACTGGCCAACAACCAAACCTCCATAATGCCTTAGCCTTGAGGCGGAAGCAGTGTATGAGAACGGATTAAAATGACGCAATCTACGTTCATTTGAAAAGTGTAGGGTCAAGTGAGATGTAATTTACACCGGGTCTGTTAACTATTCATTTACAGCTCCTACTGGTCGTTTGATTGTAAGGGACTCGTGTGAGGGTCGTTAGCCCCTCCGGTGCCAGCAGTGCACTGTCATTTACGTCATGATGTAGCGTCGATAGAGGTGGTCAGTATTGGCGGACTGTGTCCGTGTGTGTATGTGTTTGTGACCAGGGAGTGGAATGACATCTTCATTGGTGTCCGGACTCATTCCGTGCAGCGTTGGTGCTGCGTTCTACCAGAATTCCGTTTGCTCTTTACATTATGTAAACATTACAACATATACCTGGAGAAGAAATTCCCTGTCATCTTGTAGACAAGATAAAAGTAGTTGTGATGAGGTTATGTGAACAGTTAAACGAGCCAAGGAAGGGTTTCCGCTGGATTTCTGTCGCAACAACAAAAGGTAAGTCGTTTTTTCGTGTCGCATGTGTTGGAGAATATGCTATGGTGCTGTTGTGATCTGTTCATTCGCCAGTGAGTTAGGCAGAGAGGGCGAGTGAAGCGTCCAGGGCAGAGAGAAGAAGAGGAGGAAGGTATAGAGGTCAGAGAGGCAGAAGGTCGCTGGGAAGAATGGCCGGCCGGTGAATGATAGTCGGAAAAATCTTTTTATATCAATCGAGAGAAAATTAGCTGAAGAAAGTCTACTGAAACAAGGTCAGAAGATGATAATTAATGCCAGTAAGATTCTAAAAGTAGTAAAGATTGTCAATATTGTGTTGTTGCAGATTCGTCACGTAGTGAGAGGAAGAGGAAGTGCAGGAAATACCATGTCCCATATGTTTACTAAATCACACGCGTCACCCCAATTTCATCTGTACAAAGGAATGAAATCTCTGCAAGAGGTTAGTCTTTTAGTTGTGTTTTGTACGGCTGTTCTGTTTTCTAAATCTTGTTAAAGTGCAAATAAGTCATCATGTTTACTTCTGCTTTGTCCAGGTGTGTTCAGCAGCTCCGCTGTGTACATTGAAGTCATATTCTGTCTTTTCGTGGAATATATATTTCCTGGTTATTTCCTTATATATATATATATATATATATATATATATATATATATATATATATATATATATATATATATATATCATTTGTGCTCTGTTTGACACGACAGCGTGGTTGCATATTTCCTGAAATTCCATTGAATCAAAGCAAACAAGTGACAGCTTTCTCTGAACTAGATGAAAGACTAATGGACTATATTCATCCATTTTCCACACGCGTTCAAAATTTCATTGTCGCCCCGTTATTATCAAGTGGGTTCAATAATTCACCAAATCACAGCTTTTATAGCGGCCGGGTCGGATATTGTGGGCGTCACACTTATGGGAGTGCATTTGGGGCAGGGCGGCTGTTAACTTTTTAATGAAACGTGAGAGTGTTCAGTATTGCACACTGGTAGTATATACAATAATATTCGTGCGTTGAATATTTGAGCGTTGCATGCCGTAGACCTGTAAAAGTATGAAACAATATTCGGGGACTAGATACTGAGTGTTGAATGCAGTAGACTACCTTTAGCATATGCAACAACATTCGGATGTTCAATATTGAAAGTTGAAAACAGTAGACCTGTTGAAATATTTGACGTCATAACAGCATAAAATACTGTTCCACCTCGTCTACAACAGTACTGTTGCGAGGATCACTGATGCTTCTAGGCCCTATGTGAGCTGTTGGAGTTTATGGTAATGAACATAGTTAGATGATGCCTATTCATACATCTACCTGTATATGTATATCTGCTTCTCTATTTATATTGTAGTTGAATTTAAGACAGCTTCCACTTACTGACATCGAAGACGAAGAATCATATTCCCAGCACAAAATATATTGATGTAATCAACATGAACTTCGTCCAGTTGACGCCAGTGCTGAGACCCGAGTAATAAAGCATTTGAACTAGGTCTTTGTGTTGATATAAAATATAAATACTTTGCAAACGTATTGAAGAAATTACTTTACGAAATATATTCTCAAGTCGTCCCCGGGGAAGTGCAGCCTGATTTTACTACCAAGTCTTAGTTTTCATACCAAGAGATGCAAAGGTAATTTATTTTAGAGCTTCTTTTATTGTGGCCATTAATTCTCCTGGCATTTGGGAAGTTATGGCCTCAGTACATTTTTGGCTGACACTTGGCTCAGACCCAGTGCCCGCGTGTTTTATTATACGTCACGGAAAGAGAAATTAACTGTTAGGTTTACGTATGGAAAGTATTGCTGTTTTATCATTTCATCTCCAAATGTGTCTCCAGCAATCTACAGAGGACATTCTCAGGTTCCTTAAGTCTTTAACTCTGGTGATTTAGTTCATGAAGTGACGTCAGAACATCTGTCGACGTTCACGACAGAGAATCTACATAAACTAGGATCCAGAAGACCAGGAAACTCTTGCATTACACTGTATATAAGTTTTATCTCAGATTTTCGTATATTTCTTATGTATCAGGTTCATTAAGCTTTTTTATCAATGTTCATTGTAATACATATGTGATTCACTTCCATATACAGTCATTGTTATTTGTCTTGTAAGCTTAAACTGCAATATTTACCTCTGTTACCTGCTGAACTGGCATTAATCTTATCTTTCCCTGCTTCTCTGGGGTATTTTACCACACAAAAATAACATCAAAAAGTTCAGAGGTTCGTTACCCTGCAGGACCCTCGGGGCATCCTTGGCCTTTGCCAGCCTCAAGAGCCCGGCCTGAGGAGGACTCGAGGTCTGCAGAATAACATATCACAAAAGCTGCAGGTCTGCAGGTACCTGACCAGCCGGTGGGGACCGGGATAGTATATTTCAACTGATGGTACACTGATTGAATAGTTTTACAGGATGTTTTTGCTTGGCATGCTGACGGTCTGGAGATTTGCTCTTATGCCTGACTAAAGACCTGTGGTGGTTCATCACAGGCTGAATCTTCTTCACTGATAACCGGATCAAATTGTTCTATATAGAGAGACATATCTGCTGTCATCACTTACTGTCTCCGACATGAACTAGAAATACTCGTATATGAATGAGGAAACTGTCCATGTCTTCCTTTGGATGGAACTCGGTCATGAGGACGCTGCAGGTCATGTCTCTCTCAGTACAACCTCACTTGGGGGAGTAACGTCGTGGGAGGAATACTGCAAACGCCCTGGCAGGTAGGAGTGTAGTGCCTGGGAGTGGCCTGGAGCTCAGCATGGAGGTCATGATGGCCCCCCTCCCACTTCCGCTGTGTGGTGATCCCAAATTCCCGACTATTATTTCATGATTCTGGGGTTTGTATATTAGGCATCCGGGTGCATTCGCTGATCACCCATCACAGTCGCTCAGGGAGAAGAGAATGCTTGGCATATTTTGACACTTGTCCAGCATATTACGATGACCTTAGCATTTCATTACATATTCTTAGTGCGTCTGTGTTTTAGTTTGACGTTCTGTGATACTTTCACAGTATTTCTATGTTCTACCATGACTGTTTGTTAATTCTCCATTATATCTGTTTATAGTTTGACGTTTCGAGACACTTTCTCAATAGTTTTACATTTTACCTTGCTATTTTGTGACCATCCTAGTACGCCTGTATATCGTCCTGACATATTGCAAAACTTCCCCGGAAAGTCTGTGCAACTGCGACTGCATGATTTCCACCAGTGTCATCCAAAGAATATTTTCCAGTTATCTCGTCCGCGTAAACATTACATCTCCAAGTCTTACGTCCAAAGAATAGTGCCAGTTGTCAAAACCCTCAGGTATCTATCACCCAAACGAGACAGGAGAATAAAGGACAAAGAATCAGGATATGTGAAAAAAAAAATTTATGTTACCATGAATTTTTTTTTTGGTCATTGTGTAACTTGACGGACAATGATTCTATAAATCCGTGGGCAGTGCCTTGTCCCCGTTGTTCGCTTGTGTGACAGGGTTTACTGGGACAACACTGAAGCCCTGGTTCTCTCGAAATATGAGACAAATATCGTCTTAACTATCTGAACTCCTTAAGCAGCCACTGATATTACAGATGCTACTATCACTACTCCTGTCAGTACTACACCTACTGCTAAGGCTACTACAATAACCAGTACATCCTCTACTTTAATAGTACTACCACTATCACTAAAAGTACTTTTTTCTACAGTCAAATCCTCTCCTGCAATTGGCACGGCACATTACCACTGTCAGTGTCTTGATGGAGGGCAAAGATCGTCCAACTCTCAGTTCCCTCTCTGTGTAGTGTTTCCACAACATCAGCATTCGTTGTTCAGGCAGGAGTCCTCGCCGCCTACGTGTAAACTCCAGTTAAACTGAGAGTAATTTGACTGTGTTAAAGCGAACACAAAAGGAGAGAATCTGGACTCATTACAGACCAAACGATTCATTGAATGTCTGATGACTTGGTCTGCGTCCTGCTGAATCTTTTGTGGTGGTAATGATGTCAGAGGGAGTGTTGGCAGCACCTGCTGTGCAGGGTAGAGTGATGGCAGGGAATGCTAATCTGGAGGAGGTGTCGACAGGGTCTGGTGACCAGGAGGAACTGTTTCCTTTTCGACCATTTGATCCAACGTTGTGGTGTCGTATCTCCCTCTCATCCTTCCCTACCTTCGTTCCTCGACGTGTATCGACAGTTCCTCTCATTACATGATTTTTCATGTTGTGTAGCTTGACGATGATGGTCGACAGGGCAGTCGACAGGGCAAAAGCCCAAATAACCAACCAACCGAGGTATTACGCAGGCATGGAGCATGCAACGTGCCCTCTGTTGCGTGTCTGTGGGTAAACGGCATCTTTAGATCTCCTTATTCTAAACAGTATTCCCTTCTGAATTAATTCATACTTATCAATCTTACGTCTCCCGTAGAGACTTCATCAACATATCATCCTTTTCACCCCGTTTCTTCAACCTGGGATGAAATATAGAAGTCCTGGCACCAGATTCTGTTCTTTCCCCACCTTGCCGAAGAGCAAACCTTTGGAAAAAAACTAAAACATTTCTCTTGTTGTTTCACAGTCTATTGGAACAATGTAATTATTATTATCATAAGTATTTTGCATTTCTGTCTATATTCTTAGATCCCAAAACCTTTAGATAAGCAAACCAGCACAAGGTGACTTCCACCTTCCAGTTGTCAGGAAGACAACGTCTATCTGTCCTAACGTGTTCCCTCTCCAGCTTCCCGCCACAGTACCTCTCATCCCTCCCTACAACTACCACTCTCTCCCCTTCCCCGGCTTGATTAATTTTCCTCACTCCTGCCGCAGCCGCGCCACACTTATACATCATCAGAGAGGATTCCACTCACTCCTGGAAGACGGATCAGTTACTTGGCAGAATCATACGACTAGAAGAGTTTCGTTGGAGTCTCGTTCTCTCGTACGTTCAGCTGTTCCCTCTGGCAGTGCTGTCTCGGCCCAGTAGTGGGATGTGCAGTGCTTTCTCACCCTGACAGTGACATGCAGTGCTCATTCTCAACCTTAAGGAACATAACGACTGGTTGGATTTATTAATAACATTGGTGGCATTCATTTGTACATTTTGTGATTGAGGCTGAGTTTCAGGCTATATGATGACTGCTTTATGAAAGGTTACAAGTGCATTCGCTGATTAAGAACAAGAGAAAGAGAGAGAAAGAGAGAGAGGGAGGGAGGGAGGGAGGAAGGGAGGAGAGGAGAGGGAGTTAGGGAAGGAGATAGGGAGAGCGGCGGCTGCCATGGATACAAAAAAGGAAAGAACGCGAAGCAGGAGGAGTCAAACGCCAGGAGTCGTGTTGGTGTGAGAAATATTCGGTCCTGAGGCAATCTAAAGTTCGGAAGTTTGTCCGGTAATCAGACAACTCGTGAGCCGGAGGTGTCAGCAACGCTGCTTATTCCTCGCCCTCCGACCGCCACTCTCTGTCACAGGTTGATGACAGGCTGACGTGACACCCGGCAGTAACAGGGGAACGAATAACAGAAAACATTCTCGATAAATGCGAGAGCATCGCCTGGTCTTTTCTTCTTATAAGCAGTGATGGCAAAGGAAAGTTTCCGTGGCTGCAGCTGAGACAGATCCCAGTTTACTGTTTTTGTATACCTTCTAGTAAGAGAGCTGACGATGAAACAGTCGTTTATACGGATTCCTCTCCCCGGATGCTACATGATGTGAAAACAAGTTGTCTGCTTTTCTATAAATGTTTCAGAACGCCCGGCATTACCAGATGGGAGGCGAGGTCTTCTAGACATGACTCCTAGATCCAGACTGTTAACTGAAGTAGGCAGACAGGGTCTAGCAAGGTGATGTACGAGATGAAACTTCAGACGAAATGTTGGAACGCATGGACCTGGACAAGTGTTTCATGAAGTTTCATCACCGAAATGAGAACAAGTCATGGGTCAGAGGACCTGACAAGCTAAGCTGCAACCGTTTGATACAACTTGGCTCGTAGCGAGATTGAGTTTCCTCCCCTCCTGAGCAGATGATTAAGATCAACCAAGAGAACCAAACTGATATAGACGCAGTGACGAAATTGAGTTGGAGTGTTCCTTAAGGTAGCTGAAGACGCATCTTCAGCCACTGCTCCACCCAACTTCTGCTTAGTACGGTACACTGTAAGTGTATTGTGACTTTATCTTGATTCATGTAAGCTATACATCATACAGAATAGTCTCTATATGTCTGTACATCTCCAAACAAGTAGTACACTGTATACTTTAACCTTCAGTCATCCAGAGCACAGTTTCTTCATATCAGAAGCCCCGGTTACGGACAGAAGTCTTCCTTGAGGCTAGCTAGGGCGTGGGACGAAAATATAGGAAGAAGGAAAAACGAAAAAAAAAAGAAATGATCTAAAAGCTTTGGAGGAAATGGAAAACTTACCACTTACAATGAAGAAAGAGAGAGAGAGAGAAAGCTTGAGGATCAGAACTTGACATAAGAAGGGTAGAAAAAAAATAAAGCAAATGGAAGGCTAAGATCCGACCGGAGACGACCACTCAACCATCTGGCGGAGGAGGCGAGAGCCAGCGGGTAGGAGGTTACCAGGAACTGTGGTAATGAACGACCCTACAGACGGACGGACGGACCCCAGGGATCTCACCCAGCGTAAGGTGAGAAAGGCTGGAGACATATGGCCTGTGGCAAGATCACTACAGTATAAATTTAGAAGCCAGTTAGGTGTTGTGTGAAAATCCAACACAGACTATAATTTAGGTATTTCCTTTGTTCCGAGTGTCAAATACTAACATCCAAGATCCAACACCATAACTTCCTGAATCCTTTAGTACGTATTGCTTGTGGAGGAAGTCTTTTTTTTTTCGGAATGTCACTGGAGTGTCATCTATCGTTTTAGTATAAGATGTCACGTAATACTAGGCTGATCTTTCTTTCAAAGGCTCCAGTCATAGACAGATGTCCTCATCGAAATGTTGAATTACACTTGAGAAAGGGACAAAATATATATGTAAGAAAACAATAGGTTGCAAAACTTAAAGAAATTTTTTGAGGATCTTAAAGTTTCCGTTTTGCAAAGTATTTGGTCGTGGTAGTCAGGATAACCGTGGGAACGTAACATGATGGCCCAGTTCTTCGACACGTCTGTCACAGAAAGGAACCTCTCCTCGCGCCATTCTTCGTATCCATCTTCAGCACACACAAAGACCTCGACTCATCTTCTATGATCTGTTTCTTGCTATTCCTTCGCGGGAGATTTCCTCCCGCTGGCTTTTCTCTCCGGAACTCCTCCTCCGCCGGTTCAACCCATCCCTTGACTTGTAAACACCAGCCACGATCAACACACCCGAAGGCACAGTCCAGTAACACCCCCACCCCCTAGTGTTACATTTAGCGTCTCATCTCCATAAATGTGTTGCTCCTTCTTCCTGCATCACTTCACGATACGATCACAAACATTTCTCCTCATGAATAATTTTAGTGTTGAGGCAACACCATCAGTATTCCTACCGGGAAGTGTTCTCGGTCCAGAAGCAAGACACACAGCTTGTCGGAAACATTGTATTGTCTCAAAATTTAATGTTTTATGTGTTGCATCACCATCATGATGTGGATTTCGACCCCGGAATTGTTGAATGACACTTTCTCTTGACGCGTGCTGAGGCAAAAAGAGGAAACAAAAGAAAGGCTTCGCTTCCATAAGTAAATGCATTAGCAACTTTATTCCTTGGTGTATGTCAAGTTTGGCTGGCTTGCTGAGTGTTTTCCTATCCACGTCCCTGGGGCGAAGAGCATGTGCCAGCCAGCAGACAGCTTGCCTCCTCTGCTGGTGGGACTCTGGCCCTCCCTCCTTCACTACCCTCTCCCTCCCACACTAACCTTCTCTCCCCCTCACCCCTCCCCTCTCCCTCTCTCTCCCACCGTCCCACTCCTCTCCCTCTCCTTCCCCTCCCCCCATCCCTCTCCCTTGTTATGAGTTATCTTTGATGTGGATATGACTGCGAGAATGTTTGGGTGAAGTGTCATAAAGCTGGATTCCATGCTTTTATTGCTTTGGGGAGAGAGAGAGAGAGAGAGAGAGAGAGAGAGACGAGTGGTGGGGTGGGTATATATGAGGAAAGGAAAGCGAGGGAAGCCAGTACTCTTCCACTGGTGAAGGATAAGAGCCCATGGTGGTCCTTCAGAGGTCCTGAGCCTCCTACCATCACCACTCTGGTGCCGCCTGTCACCGCCATACGGAGGAACTCTATTTCTCTCTCTCTCTCTCTCTCTCTCTCTCTCTGAGTTTGCGTGTGATATTGCATGTGTATGTATAAGCGTTTGCATGTTTTTCGGTGTGTGTGTGTGTGTGTGTGTGTGCGTGTGTGTGTGTGTGTGTGTGTGTGTGTTTGCTTGCATGTGTGTATATGAGCGCTTGCGTGTGTATTTGTGCGTATGTGTCTGGACATTCAGTATCAACACACACGTCATATTGATCGTACCCAGTGAGTGGATGTCCTTTATGAAGGCTACAGTATATATATAGACCTTGAAGGAATGTGATGTTGATGTCCCTTTAAGTATTTAAGTTCCCAAGTCTTTTCTCATCATGTCTCTGAATGATCCTGGACACATCACCCAGTTGTGTTGTAGTAAAGCCAGTCATTTCTAGAGTGAATCCATTTATTTCTAGGGTGAAGGCATTTACTTCTAGGGTGAAAGCTTTCTCTTCAAAGGTGAAGGTATTCATCTCCATTCCCCAAATCATGAGCTACTTACTTACTTTCAGCATTCAAGCATCTATCTCTTCTTTCGTAATTATCTATATTCTTTAATCATTACTTCGACTCGCCATTTTCCTTTCGTTCCTGTATAAGGATTCACATTAGGCAGACTGAGACAAGTTTGTAGTATCAATATTGATGAACACGGAGACGGAGGACTAAACTTCCCCTTCTAGTGACGGGAATAAGAGAACTGTTGACTTTATACGTGGTTCAGTTGGTGATGATGATTCATAAAGGGCAAGTGGAAAATTAGATTATCATCAGTTTCCTTTGATGTCTCCCACCAGAGAAGGTATGATGGAGGATAAATTTTTATCGTTGATAAAACAATTTGAAGTGCCACTTGATACCGATTGAAGTTCAAAACTAAAACATTTTTGACTGTCAAATTCCTCTACAAATATTTTCAATTCTATTACGAATAACTGTAGGCCTGAGGGCCCCTGAAATAATGGAGTCCGCAAATATGCACACTTTTCCAGTGTGATGTTGAAGACAGTTTTTATAAGTCGTATATTAAATTTTGTATTCAGATCTAGAGACCAGAGGACTTTGGTATTTAATTGTACTTTAATTTTCCATAAAGCTGGTGTTCTGAGTCTACATTATCCTTTTTTTTAATGTTGGAGGCTCTAGCAAGGACAAAAGTCCACATCAAGGCCGAGCCGTAATGAGATATAAAGAGGGTTTTATGAGAGGGAGAAATAAGAGACTGGGAAAAAGTATTTAAGAATTTTGGAAGCAGTGGAAAACCTGTCTTTTGAAAAGTGTCAGGTAATAGTTATTTGGGAAAGGCATGTAGTGGTTAGAGAGTTCCAAAGCTTCGACGCGTATAGAAAGAAACTATTATCAAAACGGCCCATCTTTGAGTCGCCATCGGCCACACAGCAATCATGTGACTCGGTCACTCCTCTAGTATTGCGTGGTCTAGCTAATGGTAGGGGACACACACGCAACCACCTTGCGGGAGCTAAAACTAAATTAATACCTATAGAAAAGGGAAAGTGAACCAACATTGCGTCGTAGGCCAAGCGGGTCAAGTTGTGAGGTTAGCCTGGGAGAGTTGATAAGTCGGACCACGTTAGAGGGATTCAAGAACTTTGGAAAGGGATAAAGTCAAAACAACATGCCAATGGTTGCAGGAGTTACACAATTCTGGACTTTAAACAGAAACGGAACAGATGAGAAAGCACAGGTGCAAGATCGGCAGCACACTCTTTCAATAAACATGGATGGATGCCATCAGGCACATAAGCCTTGCTTGTGTCCAAAGAGAGAGAAGCGCACTTCGGACAGTATGAAAAGAGCTTGCAAAGGAGGGGCGTAGGGTTAATAAGATTAGAATCAGGAGGTGAAGGAATATTACAGAGCCATCCAAGTTAAAGTTGGAGGAGAAACGAGAACCAAAGAAAGTTGCTTTGTCAAAGGAAGAGAGCTAATAGTACCGTCAGAAAGGAAGAGTGTAGGAAAGACAGTGCGATAGATGTTGTTAGAAATGTTTTTAGCTAAAGACCGGAAAGATTTATCAGTGGTTGAAGTGGAGAGGTTATCGCACTTCCTTTGGATAAAAAAACGATTTGCCTCACGAAACTTACTGGCACTGATTACAGGCAGTGATAAATGCTGAATGGGTGTCGGAGGAAGGAGTTTTTTCAAACCCAGTATGCCAGATCTTTTACTTGAATGACCCCAGAACAGGAACTGTTGAACCATAGATGGGAACAAGAAGTAGTCTTGGAGGAAGAGGGGATGGTAAACCTTTGTCAGACACAGAAGCATCGATACGGGAGAGACTATAATCTACCCCAAAGAAGTAAAAAGAAAAAAAAAGAATTTTCCCAAGTTATTCTTGTCAGCTTTACGGAGGTGCCAATAATTACGTTTAGAAGGGGCTGCTGGAGGAGGAGGTGCCGTTAAAACAGATACTTTTACGAGAGTGTGGTCAGATGAACCAACTGGGAGCGAGATTGTGTAGCCACATCACGAAGGACTGAAGGTGAAACACAGATCCAGAGTATTAGAAGAGTGGTCACAGCGGACAGGAATATGGGTGGGGTGGGTGATGACCTGCTCTTGATCTCTGAGAACGGAGAACGTGAGGGCTTCAGCCCCCAACCAGCTGTATGGGAGGAATTCAAACGTTCCATGAGATGAACGTTGAAATCTCGTGGGTAGAGGATCTCGGCTTGTAGGTGACGGAATCTCAAGGCCTCGTGGCAGGAGTTTAGATAGTTGAAGAAAGTAATTAGAACTGTAGAATCAGGAGAGTAGTAAAAGAACTAAAGGAAAGTAGTGGCAGTTGGGTGACAGACCTTGACCCAGCAAACATTCATGTCTGGGAACACAAGGTCTTAGGGGCGTGCAACGTACAACAGGAGCGTTGATGTTGGAACAATCACAGACACCGTATTTGAAATGGAATCGATTGTGAAGATTACAGTTGGATATGAAAAAGGGGCTAGGGAGAACATCATGAAACAAATGGGTCTTATAGAGACGTAAGATATTAGGAGAGGCATTAGACAGATGTTGTTCAACAGAGGATAGGTTGCTAGAAACACCACGACTGTTGATATAGCTAATACAAAAAGAGGCAGGTCTGTTACTAAGGAAAAGATCATGGAAGGGGGCGCTGCTAATACTGTCTGTTCCCTCCCTCTCATTGGCAGTAAAGTCAGGCTTTCTCCTCCCGAGCACGTTTGACGCTGAAGGAGCATTCATACAGACCCCCAGCCTGATTCTGGTTCTCTGCACACTAGTCCACCACACCCGAGGGTTTCTCCCCCTCTATATATCAACATACACCAAATGGAAAACCCTCTTGTCTGGCTACTGTGTAACAGCAGAGACTTATAATTAGTTACCTGCCTCATCAGGTACTAGCAGTCTACTGATGTATGACTAACATCTATTTTATGAATACACAGTTTAAAGGACCAGACACATAGATTACTCCTGCTTCGTGATGAAGGATAAATTCAGGTGTATATTTTGAGCTCCTCCAGCACGTGTTTACCTAGCTGCGAGAAACACAGTTCCTTAGACTTTAACCCCTCGTATAACACACGAGATGTGAAACAGACACAAAGCAACAATTAATTCTTCATAAGAAATGGGTTGTGCCAGAGGAAGCAAGACACACACACACATAAACATACCCATCCTCCGGGCCTTCCTTGCCACCCAGGAATAACTGTTCCACTTATTACTGAAACTCATTCTAAACTTCATTCTGAAATTACGTAAATGAATGTAAAGAGACAACAAATCACCGGGTCCTAACGAAGCTGTTTGTGTTTGTGGAAGAAGACAGAAACTCATGGTTTAGTGTGGTACAAGCAGAAAGGCAAAGACTTTTCGAAGAGGAAGCTTGTTTATCAATAACATTTTTTTTCTCTACACATCATTCTGTTTTGCTTATCACACTAAGTCTGCAACATTTCGATGACTCCAGCAGAATGTGTAGTTCATCACATGACTCTAGAACGTGCAGCTCGTCATATGAGATCAAAATGACGCTTGTATTCCGAGTCATCGTCTCGCTGAAGTAGCCTCCTCTTGAGCCGGGGCTGTGGTTCTCAGTGTTGGTCCTCAACACAAATCCTGCGTAACGAGCGTCAGGTGTTCAAGAGTGACCCCCCCCCCCAACCTTCCCCTCGCACTCGCCTCAACACAAGGCCTGCAAGTCCTCCGCCACGGGCTCTGTGATAATCCACGGAATTATGTGAATAATGTTGATGGTTGTGAAGATAGATGACCCCCAGTATAATTCCGGAGGGATTTACATTTCTCTTACTTGATTCCATGCAATCTACTTTTACTTGATGATATCATGAACGACGGAGAGAGAGAGAAGTGCAACGCTAATGATCACGCTGTGCCCCCATACAGGTCTTGTTTTCATCCTCTATAGACAGCATAGATATTTTCTATATATCCTACTCTACCCTTCTATACTGCGATACGATCCATGATCACGAAGGCACGGACCTGGAACACGGCGTTGCTAACTTTAAGGTATGATGGTGTGACCTTTCACCTCACACTCAAAGGTCAGGCAAATATTTGCCAGGCCATCATTTCCAAGGGTCGTACCGTCGTTCTTAATGGCTCGTACCGTCGTTCTTAATGGCTCGTACCGTCGTTCTTAATGGTCGTACCGTCGTTCTTAATGGTCGCACCGTCGTGCTCTAGTGAGCAAATCGTTTTTCACAGGTCTCGCACCGTCTTGCTCAAGGAGTCAACGTAACCGTGTTAGCTTAGGCCAGTAAATACATTATCCTACAGACCTTGACGCTTCATGATATACATAACAAGTTCCTGTGCACAGCAGCAGCCACAGACAGGCCTGCCTGCTTCTTCAGCACTGTGACTGGCAATTACTGGCAGTTCTCTCTCATCGACCACGCCACACTCTTGTAATATAGCAATTATCCTCGAAGATCCGATACAGATATCCGTCCAATATAGCAATTATCCGTGCGGATTCTGTGAAAGATATTTCAGTCTGTATCTCAGGGTTTATCACGACAGATTGGAGTTCAGATTCCCCCGTCAAGTTCAGAGTGAAGTCTCCCAGTCCTGCTTCGCCATCAGGAGCTGAGTCCTCTTGTTACCTCCGACAGTAGTCAATCAGGTTGTTGCTCCCGCCCGCCCTGTGATCGTAATGAGGCTGGCATATACCGGTATACTCCCGAACACAAGAGATGGTGTGATGCTCCAGCCGTACAGTCCTGCGCATTTATCCAGACTCATAAATTCAAGTAAAATATGTCGTTTCCAGTTGCGGAAATGTTCATTCTTTACGAACGTGTGTGTGTGTGTTTTATAAGCTGCAGTGCTCGCCATCCTCACGGCTTAACGATAAAGAATCAAAAAGATATTTTCACAATCTCTCGCCGTAAAAGTGGATTTTGAACATAATTCTTTCAGCCTGCGTTGCTTGTATTAAAAACTTTCGTTATCTTCCTACAGTTTTGCCCATTAAATAAAAGAATAGCGCTGTGGATAACACGTGAATGTAAAGTTGATATGTTATACTCACGAGCGAACCTTCACAGGCCATTTGTAACTTGGAGACAAACGTTACTTTTGACAAATCATCGTCTCTTGAGATTATCTATCTTCCTGCAGCCTTGGGAGATATATACCACTCACATGTTCTTTTATATGTTCACTCAAATGAAAGTGTTTCAGGAGAGTTAAGATTCGGCCAAGGTTAATATCCTCAGAACATGCATCGTAACATGTTCCACGATACTGAATCTCTGTTGTTGATGTTCAAGTAGCATGTTTTTCCTTCATATTCGTATGATAACGTTGCATTCCTGCTGCTAAATATAGAGTGGAAGCCAGGAAAGATAAGAAGGGAACATTTGGAATGAAAGTTAAGTGGACTGTTGTTCAGTAAGATGATAGGATTGATGGTAGTAGTTGGAGGGATATTCTGACGTTTTGTATATGAAGATGATATCAGGATTCATAGTGCTCAGTAGTAACTCTGACTATTCATTTAATTTGTATAACGTTATACTGACGTACTTAAGCTTGGTTGATATCAGGTATGGTAAGCAATTATAAATCAACTCACTGATATTTAAGAGAGACAAAAGAATACCAGCAAGAACCACTTGCTGTCTGGGGAAGGAATACAGTACATGGAAAGCGATGGTATAGCTGAGAGTGAGGTGTACAGTACGTGATTGATCTTATAGAAATTCCTATCAAATTCTAAATTGCTTTAACTAATGTCTAGGAAGTACTACAATAAAAGCGTTTTCTGAGGAGAGAAAAGGATGCGTATGACTTAAAATCACTTTCATATACTTTTTTCAGCTATATATCAATCATTCAATGGTGGGTTGCAGTCCAAAAAAGGTTTATTTATTTATTGATTCTTATAAGAAGGAAAATAAAACGCAAACCAGATCCACAAAATTTGACTCTTTTGGACTGTCGTAGAGTCATAACTGTGTTAAGCACATCCAAACATTTACAAGCAAGTTTCAGAAATACATTCGCTTCTGCAGATGATACCCAAAGGTGAACCAGATGTTGACCACAGGTTCTGTGCTGACTTGAAGGGGAATGTGTTTACAAATGCATCTGGATGAACGACTGAGTGATGCTGAAGGACTAACAGGCTCCATAGCGTTGATAGTGGCTTTCCATCTCGGTCTGTGGAAACTGCATGTGATATTGCAAACACTGGGAAAGCCTCTGCCAAATGATGAGTGACTCCCCTGACAGTAGGGAAGATTACACCCAGATAACTGGGGGTCCGGCAAATTTCCCCTGACATTTTCCCAGCAACAGCCGGGTAGAGAATGTTGTTGTGCCCCAACTGTTCTGGAGGCCCCGACATACATGACCCCGGTTCATAGAATTACGAGAATGAAACGAGAAATACAATGGACCATCTTCAAATGCTTTAGAGCTATGGACACCGAGTAAAAGTCCTTTAGCCTCAAGAAGGTCGAACTGTTGCATATTTGTGAACGAGAAATTCATGCAATATCTGACAGAATTTCATGGAGGAAAACCAAACGTGTTCTTTCTCGGAAGTATGAACTAATTTGCTGAATTCATTTCAAAACATGTTTCGAAACCAGAAGCTCTCAACCACAGGACGAAGGACAGAAAATGGTAGTCATGTGTTTCTATCTGGAGGCCTTTTGAGTGAGACGGTCTTAATATAGACTCGTCCAGAATTAAATTTTTACGAACAATGAATCCGAATAAGAAATGATATGAGTTTTGCACACAATCCAGAATTCCCTGATGCAGATGGCAAAGAATTCTTAACGTTAAGCCAAAAGTTCTTTGATATCAACAAGTGACTCGACAGGCATCCTCCTATTCACAAAAGTTTACCATTCAAGACGCTGATAAGAGCAAATTAGAACTGATATATATATATATATATATATATATATATATATATATATATATATATATATATATATATATATATATTAGCCCCTTATCCACAGTTAGGCCCTACAAACCTTTCCATGGTTTCCCCCTGGCGTTTCACACACACTGGTTCAGTTTATTAGCAGCACGTTGCCCCCTGTATACCACAGTTATTCAATCCCGTGCACACTTCTTACCTTCCTGCGTGTTTTGGCCCCGGTTGCTCAAAGTATCTTTCACTCCATCCTTCCACTTCCACCTTCGTCTTCACCTTCTCCACTTACCCTCCACTTCTGACAAATGAAATGTTTTCTCTTTGCTTCGTGTTTCAGTCTAATTCTCAGATGTCAGCAGTCACACAGACTGAAAGACGACAACACAGCATCACTGGAACACAAGAAGGTTCCAGTTAGGTCAGGTTTGCGTTCAACAGATCTGAAGGAACAGGAACGTTCAGCTGATATCAGCGTAGGAACGGCTGTAACGAAGCCCACGGCCTCTGATTACCCTGGGGTTAGCATTTGTCCCGAGAGGATATGATGGTGACCTGACCTTATCACAGTCACCCATATAGCCATATTGACATAACAATATAGATAATTAATCACGTCACATTCATCGTTTTTTTTTTTTTTTCATAATCTTCCTCACATAAGGCAATGGATATGAAGCGATAAGCGATGTATTATTAACTATCCAGTTCACTGGAGAGGAGACTATCGGGCTACAGAGGGAGAAGTATGGAATAAATGGTACTTGTGTTTGTAGCAAAGTCTCCTCAGAATCCGTATGGGCGTGGCCAGGGAGAGGAGCGCCACTCAGCGTGTCGTACATCTGCGAGTTGTTCACGGATGAACAAGACAAGGAGATGCAGTAGTACAGGGCCTGAGGGAATCGGAACTCAGCGGGAGAGTTGGCGCGGGACCTGAGGGACGCCGAAGTCAGCAGTATAGAAAGCGAATGGAGGGAGATCGAGTCGACCTCATGCTGCTCGCGAGAGGTAATCATATAAAGTGAATATACTGAAAAGTGATGATTATTCTGCGATCGACAGAATATATATTTCATTACACGGATGATAATGGATCATCTGCTCAAAGCATCAGACTTGATTATCTTTTCAGTATTTCAGCACAACAGATATTAAGTTTTGTTGTTTTTACCGTACGGGTCAGTTTACGATAATGCCCGGCTATCGTGGCGTCCAGTGATACCTCCCGTGACAGCTGTGCCTCTCTCTCTCTCCGGAGTCTTGTGGCGCACCTCTCTTTCAGTCCTCCAGTGGCGGCAACTCACTCTCTTAAGAGGAACTTGAGAGGAAATATGATTTTCTCGCTGTTATCGTCGTAACTAGTTTTGGGTTCCTCGTGCCTCTTTTTTTCTTTCTTCTTCCCGCGACGGAGAGGAGTGGAGAAGGCGTTCAGGGGAGGAGGAGGTGAGGAAAATGAGATCGTGGAAAAGAGGGAACGGGAGGGCGGAGAGGAAGAGACGGGGTAGGAAAGATGGAGCAGAGGAAGAGGCAGCAGGGAATGAAGAGAAGAGGGGAGCGGAAGTGTCAGGAAGGCAAGAAAGAGGAGAGGAAATAATGAAGCTAGAGGAGGAGGAGGAGGAGGAGAAAGAGGATGAGGAGGAGGAGGAAGAGGAAGAGGAGGAGAAGGAAGAGGAGGAGGAGGAGGAGGAATGGGAAATGAGTATCGGTGGTGTGAGAGGAGGCATGGAGAGAGAGAGAGAGAGAGAGAGTAGGCGGGACTCTGAAGGAGAG
>JAYMFT010410322.1:0-33463 GCA_038088735.1 Panulirus argus | reverse complement strand
CTCACATGCCTTAATTCAGTCCATTGACAGCACGTCGACCCCAGTATTACACATCGTTCCAATTCACTCTACTCCGTACACGCCTTTCACCCTCCTGCATGTTCAGGACCCGATGGCTCAAAATCATTTTCACTTCATCCTTCCACCTCCAATCTGGTCTCCCGCTTCTCCTTGTTCCCTCCACCTCTGACATATAAATCCTCTTTGTCATCCTTTCCTCACTCATTTGTTCCATGTGTCCAAACTACTTCAGAACACCCTCTTCTGTTCTCTTAACCATACTCTTTTTATTACCATACATCTCTCTTACTCTTATATTACTTACTCGATCAAATCATCTCACACCACATATTGTCCTTAAAAATTTCATTTCCACCACATCCACCCTCCTCCGTACGACCCTATCTATAGTCCGTGCCTTTCAACCATATAATATTGCTGGAACTACTATCCCTTCAAACATACCCATTTTTGCACTCCGAGATAACGTTTTTTCTTTCCACACATTCTTCATCGCTTCTAGAACCTTCGCCCCCTTCCCGACCCTCTGACTCGCTTCCGCTTCCATGGTTCCATTCGCTGCCAAGTCCACTCCCGATTATCTAAAACACTTCACTTCCTCCAATTTTTCTCATTCAAACTTACATCCCAGTTAACCTGTCTTTCAACTCTGCTGAACCTAATAACCCTGCTCTTATTCACATTTACTCTCAACTCTCTCCTTTCTCACACTATTCCAAATTCAGTCACCAACTTCTGTAGTTTCTCACTCAAATCAGCCACCAGTGCCGTATCATGCCCTCTCATCCCCAGCAGACTGCATATTCGCCCTTCTCTCCAAAACTCTTGCATTTACCTCCATATCCACCCCATTCATAAACAAATTAAACAGCCATGTGGACATCACACACCCTTGCCGCAGACCGACCTTCAATAGGAAAAAAATGCTCACCTCTCTTCCTACTTGCGTGCATGTCTTGTTACTGCAGGTAATGTATGCCGGGAGGAGTTTTAAAGTGATCGTTATTTGCAGGATGGCGTCAGGGTGGGTGTCGACGTTCCTGGTGATAGCGATGGTTGCGACAGTCAGGGTTGAGGGATATACCAAGGGTAAACAGCAGGTGCCCAAGCTGGAAGTGCAGCTAAAGCAGGGCCCCATCTTGACCGTCAAGGAGGATGCCGGCAACGGAAAGTTCTTCTACAGTTTCAAGAGCATCCCCTACGCCAAACCCCCCGTAGGAGACCTTAGGTTTAAGGTAAGACGTGGTCACTGTGTCGCTTGTCCTACCTTGTAACAGAGCAATGTATATATCAGTGATTCACACAGCACCGAGTCTTCCCTTATGACTTGTGATCACTTCTCGCATGTTGCAGGATCCTGTACCAGCTGACGACTGGTGGGGACCCAGGGATGGCACCGTCGACCCGCCGGTCTGCCCACAGTTGTTCCGTCGTCAGCCAACTGGAAACGAGGACTGCCTCTACCTGAACGTGCACACGCCATATGTAAGGATAAGAACGTTAGTTAAGAGTCTCTTGCGGCGCACTGTTAAAATATCACATGACAAACGTTTCCAGGGTCATTAATGTTTCTCATGTCTGGCTAACGTCAGGTGTAGGGACGAGCGTAGCTGGCGGTAGAACACTAATGGTTCTTCTTTACGTTCACCTCTGTTCAATTATTTCATGCGTCTTTCACATCTTTTCTTCACCAGCCATGGCTCTATACTTTAGACCTAAATGCTAACAGTATATTCCCATACTTAAGAGCATAAGGTTTATGTTTGTTCTCATCTGCCATTTGAAGCGATTCCTTCCGCCAATCCTCTCAGGCGTCATGAGCTACAGTGTGATTTCAGAGAAAATATAGACGGCTCTATCATGTCTCAAGTACGTAGATCACCAAATCTTCAAAAAGGGAGACTGCAGTACCGTCGAATGTGAACACAGATAAATATTTCCTTAGCCACCAACATGGACAACCCAAGGATCAACACTACACTAGCCATCAACCCAAACAGCCCAGGGATCAACACAACAGTAGCCACCAACCCAGACAGCCTAGGGAACAACACTACATTAGCCAACAACCGAGACAACGCAAGAACCAACACTACAATAGCCACCAACCTATATAACCCAGGGATCAACACTACAGTAGCAATCAACACAGAAAATCCAGAGAACAACACTACAGTAGCCACCAACCCAGATAACACAGGGATCAACACTACAATAGCCATAAACCCAGACAACCCAGGGATCAACACTACAGTAACTAACAACCCATACAACCCAGGGATAAAAACTACAGTAACCATCAAATCAGACGACACATGGATCAACACTAAAGTAGCCACCAACCCAGAGAACCCAGGGTTAAAATCTACAGTAGCAATCAACCCAGACAACACAGGGATCAACATTACAGTAGCAATCAACCAAGACAATCCTAGGATCAACAATACAGTAGCAACCAACGCAAATAACCCAGGATTCAACACTACAGTAGCATTCAACCAAGACAACCCAGGGATCAACACTAGAGTAGCCACAACCCCAGACAACCAGGGATCAACACTACAGTAGCAACAAACCCAGACAAAGCAGGGATCAACACTACAGTAGCCACCAACTAAGACGTCTCAGGGATCAACGCTACAGTACCCAACAACCCACACAACCCAGGGATCAACTACAGCAGTAACTACCAAACAAGACAACCCAGGAACCAACACTACAGTAACCATTAACCCAGACGACACAGGGATCAACACTGCAGTAGCCAACAACCCAAACAACCAAGGGATGAAAACAACATGAGTAATCAACCCATACAACCCAGTGATCAACACTACAGTAGCAATCAACCCACACAACCGAGGGATTAACACCACAGTAGCGACCAACCAGGACATCCCAGGGATTAACACTACATAAGCAACAAATCCAGACAGACCAGGTATCATCACTACAGTAGCGACCAACCCAGACAGCAAATGGATCGACACTACAGTAGCCATCACCCTAAACAACCAGGGCTCAAAATTACAAAAGCAGTCAACTCAGACAACCCAGGGATCAACACAGCAGTAGCCACCAATTAAGAGAATCCAGACATCAACACTAAAGTACGCACCAATCCAGACAACCCAGGAATCAACACTACAGTAGCAATCAACCCAGAACCTCCAGGGATAAACTCTACTGTAGCAATCAACCCAGACAACCCAGAGATCAACACTACAGTAACCACCAACCCAGATAACCCAGAGATCAACACTACAGTACCCAACAACCCAGACAACCCAGGAATCAACACTACAGTAGCAATCAACCCAGAACTTCCAGGGATCAACACCGCAGTAGCCAACAACCCAAACAACACAGAGATCAATACTACGGTAACAATCAACCAAGATATCAAAGGTATCAACACTACAGTAGCAACCAACCCAGACAACCCAGGGATCAGCACTACAATAGGCACCAACCCAAACAACCCAGAGATCAACACTACAGTAACAATCAGCCAAGGCAACCTAGGGATCAACACTATATTAGCCACCAACGTAGACAACCTAGGGTTAAACACTACAGAAACCATCAGCCCAGAAAACCCAAGGAACAGCACTAGAGTAACCACCAACCCAGACAACCCAGAGACCAACTCTACAGTAACAATCAGCCAAGACAACCCAGGGATCAACACTGTATTAGCCACCAACGCAAACAACCCAGGGATAAAGACTGCAGTAACCACCAACCCCGATAACCCAGGGATCAACAATACAGAAGCAACCAACCGAAACAACCAGGGATCAACACAACAGTAGCTAACAACCCAGAAGATTCAGGGATCAACACTACAGTAGCTACCAACCCAAACAACATAGGAATCAACATTACAGAAGCCACCAACCCAAACAACCCAGAGATCAACACTACTGTAGCAATCAACCCAGAAACCCAGTGATCAGCACTAGAGTAGCTACCAACCCAGACAACCCAGGAATCAACGGAACAGTAGCCACCAACTCAAACAACCCAGGAAACAGCACTACATTAGCCACCAACCCAGACATTCCAGCGATGAAGTCTACAGTAGCCACCAACCCAGACAACCCAGAGATCAACATTAAAGTAAATGCCAACCAAGACAACCCAGGGAACAACACTACAGTACCCACCAACCCAAGCAACCAAGACATCAACACTGCTGTAGTAATCAACCCAGACAACCCAGGGATCAACACAACAATAGCAATCAACCCAGATGACCAAGGGATCAACACTGCAATAGCCACCAACCCAGACACCCCCGGGATCATAGCTACAGCAGCAGTCAACCCAGACAAACCAGGGATCATCAGAACAGTAGCAATCAACCAAGAAAACACTGGGAATAACACTACAGTAGCCACAAATGCAAACAACCCAGAGATCAACACTACAGTGGCCACCAACCGAGACAACCAGGGATCAAATCTACAATAATAACAAACCCAGACAACCAAGGGGTTAACACCACAGTAGCCACCAACCCAGACATCCCAGGAATCAACACTACAGTAGCAACGAAACCAGACAATCCAGGGATCAACACTACATTAGCCAGCAACCCAGACAACCCAGCGATCAACACTACAGCAGCCACCAACCTAGTCAACCACGGCTGAACATTACAAAAGCAATAAACCCAGCCAACCCATGATCAACACTACAGTAGCCACCAACCCAGACATCAACACTAAAGGACCCAACAACCCAGACAACCCAGGAATCAACACTACAGTAACAATCAACCCAGGCAAGACACAGATAAACTCTATAATGGCAATCAATACAGACCACCCAGGGATCAACACAACAGTAGCCACAAACGAAGACAACCCAGAGATCAACACTATAGTACCCAAGAATCCAGAAAACTCAGTGATCAATACAACAGTAGCCACCCACCCAGACAACCCAGAGATCAACATTAAAGTAAACGCCAACCAAGACAACCCAGGGATCAACACTACAGTACCCACCAACCCAGGCAACCAAGACATCAACACTACAGAAGCAATCAACCCAGACAATCCAGGGATCAACACCACAGTAGCAATCAACCCAGACGACCAAAGGATCAACATTACAATAGCCACCAACCCAGACACCCCAGGGATCATAGCTACAATAGCAATCAGCCCAGACAAACCAGGGATCAACACAACAGTAGCAGCCAACCAAAAAAATCCTAGGAATAACTCTACAGTAGCCACAAATGCAAACAATCCAGGGATAAACACTACAGTGGCCACCAACCGAGACAACCAGGGATCAAATCTACAGTAGCAACAAACCCAGACAACAAAGGGGTCAACACCACAGTAGCCACCAACCCAGACTCCCCAGGAATCAACACTACGGTAGCAACAAACCCAGACAATCCAGGGATCAACTCTACAGTAGCCAGCAACCCAGACAACCCAGGGATCAACACTACAGCAGCCACCATCCTAGACAATCACGGCTGAACACTACAAAAGCAATAAACCCAGCCAAACCGGGATCAACACTAAAGTGGCCACCAACACAGACAACCCAGACATCAACACTAAAGGACCCAACAATCCAGACAACTCAGGAATCAACACTGCAGTATCAATGAACCCAGGCAAGACACAGATAAACTCTACAGTAGCAATCAACACAGACAATCCAGGGATCAACACAGCAGTAGCCACCAACCAAGACAACCCAGAGATCAACACTACAGTATCCAAGAATGCAGAAAACTCAGGGATCAACAAAACAACAGCCACAAAACCAGACAACCACTGGATCAACGCTACAGTAACAATCAGCGAAACCAACCTTGGGATCAACACTACAGGAGCCACCAACCCAGACAACCCGGGGATCAACACAACTGTAGCCACCCACCCAGAAAATCCAGGGATCAACACTAAAGTAAACACCAACTAAGACAACCAAGGGATCAACACTACAGTACCCACCAACCCAGGTAACCAGGAGATCAACACTACAGTAGCAATCAACACACACACACAACACAGGGATCAACACTACAATAGCAATCAACCCAGACGACCAAGGGATCAACACTACAGTAGCCACCAACCCAGACAACAGGCATTAACACTACGATAGCAATCAACCCAGATAACCCAGGGATTGCCACTAAAGTAGACACCAACCCAAACAACCCAGGGATCAACATTATAATAGCCACCAACCCAGACAAAACAGGGATCAACACTGCAGTAGCAATCAGAAAGAAAACCCAGGATCAACACTACATTAGCCACAACTGTTGACATTCCAGGGATCAACACTAAAGTAGCCACCAACCCACACAACCCAGGGATAAACGCTACAGTAGCCACCAACCCAGACACACCAGTGACCAACACTACAGTAGCCATCCACTCAGACAACCTAGGGATGAACACTACATTAGCCACCATCCCAGACAAATCAGGGACCACCACTACAGTAGCCATCAGCCCAGGCGACTCAATGATCAACACTAGAGTAGCTACCTACCCATACAACCCAGGGATCAACATTACAGCCGCCACCAATCCAGAAAATCCAGGGATTAGCACTAAAGTAGCCAACAACTCAGACAACACAGGGATCAACACTACGTTAGCCACCAACCCGTAAAAACCAGAGATCAACACTACAGTAGCCTCCAACCCTGACAACCCAGGGATCAAGATTAAAGTTACCACCAACCCAGAGAACCAAGTGATCAACACTACACTACCCACTAACCCAGGCAACCAAGAGATTAACACTACAGTACCTAGAAACCGAGACAACCTAGGGATCAACAATACAGTAGCAATCAACTCAGACAAACCAGGATTCAACACTACAGTAGCAATCAACCCAGAACACCAAGGAATCGACACTACAGTAGCCACCAACCCAGACAACACAGGGACCAACACTACAGTAGCAATCAACCCAAATAACCCAGGAATCAACACTAAAGAAGACACCAACCCAAACAACCCATGGATCAACACTACAGAAGCCACCAATCCAGACAACCCAGGGATCAACACTACTTTAGCAATCAGCCAGGCCATCCCAGAGATCAACACTACATTAGTCACCAACACAGACAACCCAGGAATCAACAATACAGTAGTTAACAAACCAGAAAACCCAGGGATAAACACTACAGTAACCATCAGCCAAGACAACTCAAGTATCAATACTAGAGTAACCACCGATCCAGACAAACCCAGGGATTAATACCACAGTACCAATCATCTAACACAACACAATAATCAACACTAGAGTAGCTACCAACCCAGACAACCCAGGGATCAAACCAACTGACGCCACCAATCCAGACAACCCAGGGACCAACACTATAGTAGCCACCAACCCAAACAATCCAGAGATCAACATTACAGCAGCCATCAACCCAGACAATCCAGGGATAAACGCTACAGTACCCACCAACCCAGGCAACCAAGGGATCAACACTACAGTACCTAACAACCCAGACAACCCAGGGATCAACACGACAATAGCAATCAACCCAGAACACCCAAGGATCAACACTACTGTAGTAATCAACAAAAACAACCCTGGCATCAGCACTACAACAGCCACCAATGCAAATAATCTAGGGATGAACACTACAGTAGCCACCAACCCAGGCATTCCAGGGGTCAATACTACAGTACCTAACAACGCACACAACCCAGAGAAAAACTACTACAGTAGCCATCAACACAAACAACCCGGGGATCAGCATTACAGTGGATACCAAACAAGACAACCCAGGGATCAAAGCTACGGTAGCATTAAACTCAGACGACCCAGGAATCAAAACTGCAGTAGCAATCAACCCAGAAAACCCTGGGAGAAGCACTAGAGTATCCACCAATGCAAACAACCCAGGGATCAACGCTATAGTAGCAGTCAACCCAGACAACCCAGGAATCAACACTGCAGTGGTCACCAACCCAGAGAACTAGGGATCCACACTACAGGAGCAACAAATCCAGACAAACCAAGGATCAACGCCACAGTAGCAACCAACCCAGACATCCCAGGGATCAACACTTCATTAGGAACGAAGCCAGAAAACCCAGGGATTAACACTACAGCAGCCACCAACCCAGACATCCCAGGGATCAGTACTACAGTACCCAACAACCCACACAACCCAGGGGCCACCTGCTACAGTAGCCATCAACACAAACAACTCAGGGATCAACACTACAGTAGTTACCAAACGAAAACCCAGGGATCAGCACTATAGTAACCATCAACCCCGACAGCCTAGGAATCAGCACTAAAGTAGCAATCAGCCCACACAACCAAGGGATCATCACTACAATGGCCACCAACCCAGACAATCTAGGGATCAGCACTATAGTAGCAATCAACCCAGACAACCCAGAAATCAACACTTCAGTAGCCACCAATGCAGACAAATGAAGGATCAACACTACAATAGCAATCAACACATACAACCCAGGGATCAACACTACGATAGCCAACTAACCAGACAACCCAGTTATCAACACTACAGTAGCCGCCATCCCAGACAACCCAGGGATAAACACCACAGTAGCCACCAAACCAAACAACTAAGGGATCAGTAGCCACCAACCCAGACAACCGGGGTATCAACACCACAGTAGCAACAAACCTACACAACTCAGGGATCAACACTCTAGTAACCACCAACCCAGACATCCAAGGGATCAAAACTACAATACCCAATAACCCACACAACCCAGGGATCAACTATTACAGTAGCCATCAACACAAACAACTCAAAGGCCAACACTACAGTAGCTACCAAACACGACAACCCAGGGATCAACACTACATTAGCCATCAACCAAGACGACCAAGAGATCAACACTACAGTAGCCACCACCCAGACAACCCAAGGATCAACACTAAAGTAGCAATCAACCTAGACACCCCTGGGATCAACACTACATTAACCACCAATGCAAACAACTCAGGGATCTACACTACAGTAGCAATCAACCCACACAGCCAAGGGATCAACACTACAGCAGCAATTAATCCAACGGCCCACGGATTAACACTTCAGTAGTCACCAACGCAGGCAACCGAAGGATCAACACTACAATAACAATCAACACATACAACCCAGGGATCAACACTACAGTTGCCACCAACACAGACACCTAAGGGATCAACACTACAGAAGCAACCAACCCAAAGAGCCAAAGAGCCAAGGATCAACACTAAAGTAGCTACCAACCTAGAAAACCCAAGGATCAACACTATAGTAGCTACCAACCTAAACAACCTAAGAATCAACCTTACAATAGCCACCAACCCAAACAACAATGAGATCAACGCTACTGTAGAAATCAACCCTGTTAACCCATTGATCAACACTACAGTAGCCACCAGCCCAGACAACCCAGGGATCAACACTACAGTAGCCACCAACCTAAACAACCCAGGATCAACACTACAGTAGCCACCAACCCAAACAACACAGGGATCAACACTACATTAGCTATCAATCCTGACAACATAGAGATCAACACTCCAGTAGCCACTAACCCAGATAACCCGGTGATCAACATTACAGTAGCCACCAACCCAGACAACTGAGGGATCAACACAACAGTAGCTTCAAACTTACACAACCCAGGGATCAACATTACAGTAACCACCAACCCAGACAACCTAGTGATAAACATTACAGTGGCCACCAACCCCAGACAACCCAAGGATCAGCACTAAAGTAGCATAACACCCAGATAACCCAACGATCAACACTATAGTAGCCACCAAACCAGACAACCCAGGGTTCAACACTACGGTAGCCACCAATGCAGACAACCCAGAGATCAACACTATGGTAGACGCCATCCCAGACAGCCCAGGGATAAACACTACAGTAGCCACCAAACCAAACAACTAGGGGATCAGTAGCCACCAACCCAGACAGCCTGGGGATCAACACTACAGTAGGATCAACACTTAAGTAACCACTAACCCAGACATCCAAGGGATCAACACTACAGTACCCAACAACCTACACTACCCAGTGATCAACTACTAGAGTAGCCATCAACACAAACAACTCAGGGATCAACACTACAGTAGCTACCGAACACGACAACCCAGGGATCAACACTACATTAACCATCAACCCAGACGATCCAGGGATCAACACTACAGTAATTATCAACCCAGAAAACCTAGGGATCAACACTAAAGTAGCAATCAACCCAGACAACCTGGGATCAACACTACATTAGCCACAAGTGCAAACAACCCAGGGATCAACACAATAGTAGCAATCAACCCAGACAGCCCAGAAATCAAAACTACAGTAGCAATCAGCCAAGACAACCCAGGGATAAACACGACGGTAGCCACCAAACAACTAAGGGATTAGTAGCCACCAATCCAGACAACCGGGGATCAACACTACAGTAGCCACAGACCTACACAACCCAGGGATCAACACTACAGTAACCATCAACCCAGACAACCCAGACATAAGCACTACAGTAGCCACCAACCCAGACAACCCAGGGACCAATACTACAGTAGCCGACACACCAGACAACATAGGGATCAACAATACAGTAGCCACCAAACCAGAAAACGCAGGAATCAACACTACAATAAGCACCAACCCATAAAACCCAGGGATTAACACTACTGTAGCAAGCAACCCAGACAATACAGTGATCAATACTACAGTAGCCACCAATCCAGGCAACCCAGGATTCAACACTACAATAGCCAGAAACCCAGACAACGCAGGGATCAACACTACAGTAGCAATCAACCCAGACAACCCTAGAATCAACACCACAGAATCCACCAACCCAGACAACCCAAGGATCAACACTACCGTAGCAAATAACCCACACAACCCTGGAATCAACACTGCAGTATACACCAACACAGACAACCCAGTGATCACCTCTACAGTAGCAACCAAACCAGACAACCAGGGATCAACATTACAGTACCCACCAACCCAGACAACCCATGGATCAACACTACAGTAGCAATCAACCCAGAACACCAAGGAATCGACACTACAGTAGCCACCAACCCAGACAACCCATGGATCAACACTACAGTAATCATCAAGCCAGACAACTCAGGGATCAATATTGCAATGCCCACCAACACAGACAACCCAGGGATCAACACTACTGTAGCCAACAACCCTGACAACCCAGGTATTAACACTACAGTAGCCACCAACCCAGACAACCTAGGGATCATCACTACAGTAGCCACCAACAAAGACAATCAAGGGATCAACACTACAGTAACCACCAACCTAGACAACCCAAGGATCAAAACTACAGTAGCAGTCAACCCACACATCTCAGGGATCAACACTACAGTGGCCACCAACCCAGACAATTTAGGGATCAACACCGCAGTAACCATCAACCTAGACACTCCAGGGATCAACATTACACTAGCCATCAACCCAGACAACTCAAGGATCAACACTGATGTAGCCAACAATCCATACAACACAGGGATCAACACTACAATTGCAACCAATCCAGACAAACCAGGGATAAACACTAAAGTAGCCACCAACCCAGGCAACCCAGGCATCAGCATTACAGTAGCCACCAACCCAGGTATGAACACTACTGTAGCCACCATCCTAGAAACCCCGGGGTCATCATCACAAAAGTAATCAACCCAGGTAACCCAGGGATCAACACTAGAGTAGCCAACGATCCAGACAGCCCAACACTACAGTAACAACCAAACCAGTTAACACAGGGACCAACACTACAGTAGCCGGCAACCTAGACAACCCAGGGATCAACACTACAATAGCCGGCAACCTAGACAACCCAGGGATCGACACTGCAGTAGCCACCAACATGGTTAACGCAAGGGTCAGCACAGTCAAAATACAGTATCAGGTTCACAAACACATCAGCACGAGATGTTTTGATATTCTGGTGTTTGTTTGTGTGAGTGTGTGTGTGTGTGTGTGTGTGTGTGTGTGTGTGTGTGTGTGTGTGTGTCTGTATGTGTGTCTGTGTGTCTGTCTGTGTACCTGACACCATCCCCAACCATCTCCCGTCGACAGTCTGGCCAGTCACACGTACAGGACGAACCATTCGGCGCGTTGACCCGCTCACATGACGCAGCGTAATACACCGAAACCACACCTCACTAACCGCATCCACGCCTCACAGACCTTTTCATGGTTTACCCCAGACGTTTCACATGCCCTGGTTAAGTTCTATGACAGTACGTCGACCCCAGTATACCACATCGTTCCATTTCACTCTGTTCCATGCATGCCTTTCACCCTCCTGCATGTTCAGGCTCCGATTGCTCAGAATCTTTTTCACTCCATCTTTTCCTCTCTAATTTAGTCTCCCATTGCTCCTTGTTCTCTCCACCTCTGACACACATATCCTCTTTGTCAACCTTTCCTTACTCATTCTATCGATATGTCCACACCCTCTTCCACTCTTTCAACCACACTCTTTTTATTACCACACATTCTCTTACCCTTACATTACTTACTCGATCAAACCTCATATCACATATTGTCCTCAGACATTTCATTTCCAACACATCCACCCTCTTCCGCATAACCCTATAGCCAGGGAGCCAAATCCTCTCTTTTTGGCAAAGCTATCATGGGATGCTGTAAAACGTTGTGATATATGAACACTATATGTGGAATATCTGGAGTAAGATTAAGGTGAACAACCTTGAAAATCTGCTACTGGAAAATGGTAATGACTTGATTAACAATGTCACACTCTTCTTTCTCCAAGACGTAAATGTGAATTATGGCCACATGTACCTAATTGGTCTTACATCTTCTCCCATTAATTGTATGGTTAGATTTACTTTTATCTTTTATTTCAGATATTCTGAAA
The DNA here is from genome assembly GCA_038088735.1 of Panulirus argus. Classification (NCBI taxonomy): domain Eukaryota; kingdom Metazoa; phylum Arthropoda; class Malacostraca; order Decapoda; family Palinuridae; genus Panulirus; species Panulirus argus. The sequence continues at coordinate 20,528 of JAYMFT010410322.1, read as the reverse complement.
AAGTAGTTAATGATTTTCAGTAGAAAAGTAACAACATAGGTTATTTTGGTCAAAAATATTGATATTTGACCTTATACAGTCTTAGAATATTGATGTTTTCAGATGTTTTCCTTTGTCCTGCGACGAACAACAGGGTTGACAGTGCTCTTGGAAGTCTGTCTCTATTATCAACTGATGAAACTTAATCTATATTGATGTCTATGGTGGCAATCTAATTAATTATTAGAAATATTCTCACTTTCAAATCTGATTATACATAATCATGGATGGTGCCAAACACATGTTTGAAGCTAATCTGGAAATTACAGGAACATCTAAGAAACTGAAAACAACAGACTATAGTATATGTACAATTTGCCAGGGTGGTGCTAACCCTTCATACAGGGTACAAGAAAATACCCATCTGAAACTGAATGTACCGACTTAAGGATCAAGTCAAATGCAAAGACTGGCTAGAAAATGAACCAAAATGGAATGCTAAATGCAGGAACCTTTTTTGTTAATGAGAAAAATTATTTGTTGGACTCCTGTGGTGTAGTGGTTAGCGTTCCTGACGGTGACGCATTCACGGGCCGCCCAGGGTCGAGCGCATAGGTTCGAATCCTGGTTGCGGCAGTCGGTCCACATTTAACCCAGCTGTTCATCGACTCCCTAGGGGTTGATCGATAAAATGGGTACCTAGCTCAGGCTAGGGTATATATATATATATATATATATATATATATATAGCGTTAATGGAATGGCCTTGATTAGGGCTTCAGCTAACAAAGAAAAAGCTGCTGTTTGCCACTCTTCTATACCGGTACGCTTTCGCATCTCCCACACTTCACTCCCCTCACCATTCCCTTCTAGCATACTTTAGCGTTCTCTTTCCCGCTTCTTCCTTTTCATGTATTTTCCTCTCCCCCCACTTTTTTTCTCTTCTGTGTAACTTTAGTGTCCGTCCCTCGTAGATCACCAAGGGAGCTATTTTGGACTGACCCACACCAGGTAGTGTCCGTACTCCCTCCCGTCCTGTGGTTCTCTCGTCCTCCCTCTTTTTCTCTCTCTCGGTCCTTCTCCTTTACCTTCACTCCTTACTGTTCCTTCCCATTCCCTGCAGTTCTTCCTCATTCCTCACTCTTCCTCGTTCTTCGTAAGTCTTCTCTCATTTCGAGCAGTTTTTTCCCGTCATTCCTCACTGTTCTCTACCTCATTCTTCGCCTTTCTCCCATTTATTCCCGTTATTCTTCCCTATTTCGCTTCTCATTTCCTTGCATTCTTCAGCATTCATTGGCATTCACCTACATTCTCTCCTCTCCATTCCTATATCATTGCATGACATTCTCTCCCTCATTCCTGAACATTTTCTCCCTCATTCATTCCTCAGCGTTTTCTTCATTATTTTTCCTTCTTTTTCACATTTCTCCGCTCCCTATTCTCTCGTCCTCGACTGTTAGTGTACAGTTTTCCAGTTTATGGATTATTATGCTCCGGCGGACAAGATTTATGAATACTGAATGACATGATCAACTTTCAAAACCCAAGCGGGCAGGTCTCGCTGATTCCCAGGGTCAGACCACACAACTGCGTTGGTTTACGTTTTATATATATATATATATATATATATATATATATATATATATATATACACACACACACACACACACACACACCAGTTTACCATTTCCCGCCCCAGCGACATAGCGTCAGAAACAGACGAGTTAGCTCTTGATGAAATATCCCAGCATGGCTCCTTCGTCTGTTCCTCTTTTGGAAAGTAATGATACAGGAGGCGAGTATTCCCATTAGCTTCCCCCCCCCCCCACACACACACATACACACACTCTTTCTCTCCTTTCCTTGGTTGATTTACAGGGATCGTGTGCGAGGAAGAATCTCCTGTCCTACAGTAACATATCAAATACATTATTCTTCGTGAAGCTGACTTTTACTTTACGATGATATGGGAGACTGTTCTGACCCCCACCTTCACTCAACCAGACTGATATTCTTGTACACTACCTTTCCCACTACGTGTCCCACTCCACCAGACTCCCACAGAAGCTCTCCACACCAAAGTTTTTCTGATCTGTGACTGGCCTCTCGCCGACACGCACTGGATATACCTTGTTTCGAGAAGCCCCCCCTCCCTTTTTTTTTTAAGTGACTGACAATGCAAAACATAGCCCGCGCCATGGTCATCTCTAGTTAAAAGAAAATGGTGTCTGAGAAAAGGAATGGAGAAATTAATCAGAGATCTTCAGGTGTTTGTGGACCCATCTTTTAAAGGCAGAAATGTTGTAGGAAGAAGGGAAAACGAAAGAAGGAAGAGAAATCCACAGCTTCTCTGTTAGAGGAAAGAAGATGGTATCATAACGGTCTGTCCTCGTACGTGTGTGTGTTTTATGTGTGTTCTGGGAGCCTTAGACGGTCAGAGGGTCGTCTGAAGCTTGCAGGGAAGGGGGAGACTGTTAAGGATTCCTAGCCAGCCACAAGGAAACGCTTGATCATAATGCCGAATATGATTCACTTCAGAACTCGACTTTGACAATACTGTTGTCTTTCATGTAGCTTTAACAAGAGGCGTGACCTGTACCTTACCTTACCTTACTTTACTTTACCTTACCTCACCTCGCCTCATCTCACGTAGGCCTGACGATGGTTCTTGAGAAAGCTACAGCACAGAGCAGCATCCATGCTTCCAGCCGTTGTATCAGGAAGTAGGAAATGCCAGCACATGAATTTATTTGCTTCAGTTACACTTCTTGGAAATTCACATTCGAAGAACTATGTAACTGAAGGAAATCCATTCACATGTTAGCATTACTTACTTGATACTGGAATTGAAAGAGTGGATCCATTTTTCAGAACCACTCTATATTGAACGCTGAATGTGAGCAATTTTAAAGGACAGCCCCTTCCGTTTACTTACTCGAGCAAAACTATCTTGATTGAGCTTACCATTGAACTCAAAAGCTGTAAGATTTGATACACGTCTATAGACTTTTTTCTTCAGTAGACCAGACCGTGCAAGCCTGCAATAACAGATATATCCAAAAAGAAGGATAATGAAAATGCTGATGTTGAGGTAGAACAATAAGAGGAGCTAGGAGTGTAAAAGAGAATATGTAGAGGGAAAATCAGTTGTTGGGAAGGAAAGCCACCATTCCAAGCGAGGCTGGCCGATCAGAGCCATCCCGGCCGCTGGAAGATAAGCCATCAGTCGGAGCAACTTTTTGTTTACCCCTGGAACTGGAAGAGTGGAGCACAGTGTTGGACGGAGGCCATTGTGTTCCCAATAGTTGTAGTGTTACCAGTGCAAGAGTAAAGGACCTTATCAGGTGCTACAGGGAACTGAAATGGTATACCAATTTCTGGTGGAAGACCATTTTGTTCCCAGCGGTTGTGCCGATAGTTGAGGGGGAACTGGATGGGTGTTGGAGTTTTTAGAAGGAGAGTATTTTGTGCCCAGTAGCTGCTACACCTGTGGCGGAGGGGGGTCTGGATGGTTGGGAAAGTTTCTAGAGGGGATCCTATTTTGTTTCCAATTGCTCCTGTGGAGATTGACGAGGGGACTGGGCGGGTGTAGATTGCAAGAATAAAACCTTTTGGCTCTTTGTAGTGAAGGAAATAGGAAGGATGTTGTTGCAGCTGTTGCTGTAAGTCGATTTTGTCGCTAGTGACTTCAGTGACAGTGGTTTAAAGAGGTAGGTTGATAAGGCGACAACTCATGTGTTAGGATGACGCCTAGTGTGACGGTATGACCTCATTACTTCACATATCAGCCTGAAGCAGTGGCTGCTGTGTACTACCTGGAGAGAGAAAGGCTGGTTGGTAACTTAGGGTAAACTGAGGGTGAATCCCTACCACGAATTGGTTTAAAGTCTACCAACTAACATTTAAGACGACGATAAAAGGAAAGGAATGGGAGGAAGGAAACAAGATGGAAAGGAGGTAAAGTGTCGATCAATTAAATTGACTAAATTATTTTAAAGGTGAATGTGACATGAAGGAAGAGCAATTTAAATGGGCTGAAGAGGTTGTCATTGAGAGTTTCAGTTTTTTTTATTTAGCTTGTGTTTGATCTTTCAGTCTTCAGATGAAGCGAAAGCCATACGATTTATGCTGGTGGTAGGTGGTGGAGAGATGACCGACTAGCCTGTGTCCGCCAAGACGCTGTGCCGGGTGCTGGGTGTAAGGACTCTTGCTCAGAGCACTTGCTTCCGTTTGGTGTCGTCTTCTTTTCTTTTGTTTCCTCTTCTGCTTTCTTCCCGTTGAGCATCGTAAGAAGTTACCTTGGTGGGAGAGATATAGAGAAAGAGAGACAACAAGGCACGATAAACTGGACCTTGGCCAGAGGACATAAAGTTTATTCCCCGGGTTTTAAGTGTCGCTTTGTACAAACCGTAGTAGCAGCACAATGTAAGTAGAGTAAGAGGAAGACATATGTGGCATATGTGTTTACTGTGAAAGAACATAAACGAGCTAGGAGAAGAAGAATGCCAGTTTTAGTTAAGACAGTTATAGATGAAGGAATATTTAGTCGAGTAGAAGCTAACATTAACCGATCCATCTGCCATCGTAATACCATGCAAGAAGAACCCCCAGACATCTGACTCCACCGATGACATCAGGAGATAATTTGATGATATAGCCTGACTCAGGCTGGCTATAGACACCCGTGAGAGTTTGCCCTTCTTGTACGATGTAGACTTTACCATCAGAATTACTCTCGCACCCTGCAGCATCTGTTGTAAAGTCAGGGAATTAGGAGGTAATTCCTACCTTACGGAACAAGATGTGTGTAAATATTTTCCCTTTAATGACATTTTGCCTCAGAAACTTGAGAAATATCCTAGCGTTGCCTGTTGTATGTACTTCAGTCATCATGTGACACGTTATATTACTTAGTCACTGGGGCCAAGTCCCCGGACCTTTTGTGAATCCTACTACTACCCACGGGTGGGCAGGAGTACACAGTTGATTCGCAGATTTTTGCTGTTAAAGAATAATGATAACCGAAGACGGAGAACAATGCAGGCGAACGAGCCGTGAGACCAGAAAGGTTTTGTCCCGGGTCTTATCTTGGTGGTGTGAGGGAGCGCCAACCTACCCCTTGTTTACCACAGTACCACCTCCCTCCCCATCTTTCCTTCTCTCTCCCGTCTCTCCATATGTCTTCCCTTTCTGCCTCTGTATACTTCCTCTTTTGCCACCTGATTCTTCTTCCTCTTGCCTCCCTCTTCTCCTTACCCTTCATCACCTTACCTCCCTTGCTCCCCTTCGCTCCAGTCTCATCCGGCCTTCCTCCTCTTACTCTGAGGTTGTGTGGTGTTAGGATGAGGGTAAGCCGGGAGCCGCCGCCCTGGGGGGAGGTGGAGACGAACACCTTCCTGACGCAAGGCCAGATAAGCTGATTGGTGAGCTGTTTATGTGTAGGAGCCGTGGAGGTAGGTCCTTGGAGTGTGGGTCTATACCTGGAGGTCGCGGGACGGTGTAGTGAAGGTGGAGTGGGGGGGGGGGGGCAGTAAGGGTTGGGGGAGAAAGGGGAACAGAAATGTATGTGAGGGAGGAGAGGAGGGGGTCGTCATTGCATGTACAGGGAGAGGGATGGGAGAAGGGGATACCAAGTTCATGTACACAGAAAAATAGGAAGTAATATTGAGTAGATGTATACGGGGAAGGGAGAGCAGGAGGGAATATTGAGTACATGTACACGGGAGAGGGAAAGTGGGAGAGAATATTGAGTACACATACACGATGAAGGGAATATAGAATGGTGTACACAGGGGAGGGGGATGTTGAAGGTTGTACACCACGGGAGGGGGAGGAAGAATTGAAGGAATTTATTGTCTGCTCCCTTGTTTTCCCCTGCTGCTGCTGTCTTTACCTTCTACCATCATATGCACCACCAACCAGTACCTTCATGAGTTACCAGCACCCGTCAACCAACTGTTACCATCATCACCACCATTACTCTCACTTTCCACCTCCACCTACCAAATATCCTCCTCTGCCATAACATACCAGAACCGTCTACTACCCTAGCCATCCACCCTGCACCACCGACTACAAAATAACCTGCACACCAACCATCACTTACCAGTGCCCACCACCATCGCCAGCACCAGCACTTCCTGTGATGGGCCCCATGCGTGGATCTGTCCATCATAGCTGTCCAGGGACCTGATTTGTATACAGAGTGTGTGTGGTCTCGTTTTGAGGGTCTGGGTGTGGCTAGAGTGGAGGGTTGCGCTCGGGGTGTACTGGGGTGTAGGGGACGGGAGGTGCTGCGTGGGGAGAGGGTGTAGCGAGGGGAGATGAAGGCTGCCAAGTTGGGTGCGCTGATGGTGTAGGCACAGTGAATGTAATGGGTCGTAAAAGGATGTACTAAAGTTATGTGTATAAGGCACAGTGTTACGAGGAAAGTGTACTGAGGGTGTAGGATAGCTGCAGAGTGGTAAAATCGTGTGCTAAGAGTATAGGTGGAGTGGGTTGACCTGGTTCACGGGTTAGTAAGGGTAAGGATGTTTTGTAGATGGACAATTCCGGAAGGTTTTAGTTCTTTAATTTTGAAGTATTTGTAGTTTAGAGATACAAAGACAAAGCATTTCAACGAGAGTACGGGTAAAGGGCACATATTTAGGGGTAGGTGGAGGCCAGTATAGAGCGTACAGTGGGCACAGTATATAGACATAGGAGGGTGACAAGTGGGCTCGAGTGGGGCCCAGGGACCTAAAGCCCCCCCCCCCTCCCCCCTCCCTCCCAAGAGGGGTAAAGCGGTGTAGTGAAGGGTTTTAGGTATAATGATAAGTTAGGGGTACGAGTGTAATGAGGGTGCCTGTGTGTGAAGCAATTTCTAAAAAAAGATCTTTATGAAGTTAGTGCGTTAGTGAAGGTATAATATTAGAAGTGCGAGGGGTGTAGAGGTGTCTGTGACATCATCATCATCGTCATGGGTGAGTGAAATTGAAAGCGCTTTGGGTAAGAACCAGTAATGGTGGGTGAAGGCAATTGGTGTTTGTAAGAGTCATCAGTTTTAAATGGTTGAGTGATTTCTTTTGACCATTAATGGTGAAGAGTTGAGTGATTTCTCCTAACTATTAAGGTTTGAGTGATTTGTCCATGCCGTTTATGGTGAAGGAAAATAACTGATTTTGTTAAGAGCCATTGAAAGTGAAAGGAGTTGAGAACTGCTTTACATAAGAGCTATTATGGGAGCCTGTCAGAGTGAAGGGAGATAAGTGACTGGGTTACAGTCTATTAAGAGTGTTCCGGGGTGACTTGGGTTAAGAGCCGTTGAGGATTATGGGGGTGAGACTGACCCTGGTAGGATCCTTTGAAGGTGATGAAAGGTAAGACTGGCTTTGGTAATAGCAGTCAAGAGTGCCCAGACGTTGAGCTTCGTTCATGATGACGAACGGGTGGTTGTGACTCGAGGAAGAACCAGTAAGGGTGACAGACGGTAAGAAAGATTTGGGCAAGACCCGGTAAGCATTATGGGAGATGAAAAGGAGTTTGGGTAAGAACCCTCAGGCAAGATCAGAGATGATGCTGATCTCAAGTCACTAATTCCTGAAGGGTGGTAGAACCGTATGCGAGAGTCACTGAGGAAGGTGAGATAACAGGGCCTTCGGTAGGAGGCAGAAAAAGGAAGGACAGGACTTGCTCTGTAAGATTGATTTTGATTTAGGCCGGTAACACCGGCAAAATTATTGTGCATCCCATGCTCATCCTCTGAGCGGTAGTGCAAAAGGATTACAGGTCACAAAGGGTGTTTCTGCGTGAGGCGATTTGACCCAAACCTTTCTAGCACAAGTCACGTAAAAAAAAAAAAAGATTTAGGGAAGAGACCCCCTTCGAACAGGTCATGTGCAGGGCCATTAAAAAAATAAAAAAAAGCAGTAGGAGGAGAGCCTCAATTCCTTACCAGAGGAAGAGAGTGGTCTTCTATCTTGACATCATCTTAAAGACGCTGCGGGAGATTTTTACCAGAAGCCAAAGCTGAGGTCCCCCAAGAGATAGGGATCACTGGGAACAAGTTTGTTTGTTTCCTGGATAATGTTGACTTGATACCCCCACCTGTGCTTGTGTTATTGATTTCCTGGGAGTAGCCAAGAGGAGTGTCAAGTATTCTAAGAAGACCAGTCCACGAAGGGACATATCTTTTTAAAGGGCGCTCAGGTGGGCGGAAAAGAAGGTATTATTGAAATAGCTGGAAGAGGAAACTAGTTGTGTTTGATTGTCTGCCTCTTTTGCCATAGCCTTGTCTCCTGTCTGATCTCTCGATAACATCTAATTTTCGTCGAGATAAAACGTTTCTTGCCCTTAAAACCATAGGGGTAGTTGTCTCTCTTACAGGTCAGATTCGCCCCAGAACTTTAGGAGTTGGCCAGTAAGCGTCTCGTTTCCCACCCACAAGTTTAGCCTCCTCACATGTATGACTGGTGTCGCGCCCACGAGGCTAACTTCATCCTACAAGTCTTTGTTTCATTCCCGTAAACTTTACTTTACGCGTACCTTACGTCGTCTTCGGCAGTCCTCCACCCCCAAAGCTTGAGCTGAGTCCAAGCTGCTCTTGGACTTTGCCTAGCTGTGGGGGTAGATCTCTAAATATTACATAAATCACGCGTAAGGTAAGGGTTATGGGCATGAAACGAGACTTGTGAGATGAGATTCGCCTTGAGGGCGTGACACTTTACGTACAGACGGGCGGACCCGGTGTAATGGAGGGTACGCGTGGCATTGCTCCTTCGGCATGTGATTATCATACAGGACCATATGGTAGTCCAGCAGTGAAGTGCTATGCTTACCAGCCGTGAGTTAAGCTTGGGTACACCTGTGTGGTGGGGGATGCTGGTGTCGGGGGGATGGGGGGGTTGTGGTATACAGGGTCCGTCTTGCATACGGGGGTCGTGTTGAAGTCGTCTCTGTGAACAGCATCAGTTAGCCTGGCAGACCAGGCTAAGCAGCGGGGGTTGAGGAAGGCCCCGGAACCAGCGTAAGATGTACATGTGCGTAAGATAAAGGTTTGGGGCGTCCTGCTATGTAGAAATCATGTAGAGAATGTAGGAAAGGAAGCCTTGCATTTGGGGATTGCACAAGGGTGATTTACTTACAGGGTGTATGTAGTGTGCTGGAGAACCTCGTCAGTAGTATGTATTGGTCATCTGGTATAAAGGAGGCTGTCAGTAGGCGCGGTTTTGTCTTTTCTAGGAGTCCTTTGGTATACAGAGGTTGCCTGGAATGTAGGCGTTGCCATGTATGATGTGGTGGTTTAGTGTGCGGGTCTTAAGTATGGGAAGGGTGTGGGTCGCATCTTTATCTAGTATGTGGGCGGTGATTTTGCTGCAGATACTAGTATATTTTTAGATATTAACACAGTGCGTCTTATCATGCGAAATGGCAGGGGTAACACAATACCGGCAATTACCCGACCGAGTATTAACAGGTGTCGATGAGGTACAATTATGCAAATGGAATCAGGTAATTGGTGATTATTGTAGGTTACGAAGTAGCAGTCGTATTTCCTCCACTTAATTGGAGAGCTAATGATCAGGATGTATGTCTTGAATGAGATTATATTTCATCTTCCAGTGTTTCTGGACGTGTTATAAGCTGGAGTCGGCCAATCTCCACAGCAGATTAAAGTCGTTGATTTATTTACTAGAGTGCCTGTAAAATGAACTGAGGGATGTAACCTGTTTGCCACATAAAGGCTGTCTTGTTTATTATTATTATTTTACGTTGGAGCTCCAGTCACGGACAAAGTCTACATAAAGTCCGGGCCTTAATTCAAATATAGAGAAGTTAATAAAAAGGGTAAAAGAAGAGACAAGGGAAAGTATTTGCGAATTTTGGAGGAAGTGTAAAACCTGTCTTTTGAAATGTGCCAGGTCATAGTTATTGGGAAAGACATGAGATAATAGAGTTCCAAAACTTTGAGATGTAGGAAAAGAAACTGTTTTCAAAACCTCCCAATTTTGAGTTGCCAACGGCCACACAGTAATCATGTTACTCAGCAGCTTGCCGAGTATTACGTGGTCTAGCTAGTGGTGGGGGCACACAAGCAGCCAGCTTTTGGGAGCAAAAACCAAAATGATACCTATGAAAGAGGGAGAGTGACCCAACTTTGTGGCTAAGGGCAAGTGGGTCAAATTTTCAAGTTAGCCCGGTAGAGTTTGTAAGTCGGGCCGCTTTCGACTCTGCTATGTCTCTATCAAATAAGGATGCAGAACTAGAACCGCCCAAGACGTGGGGAGCAGTACTCCATACAAGGACGGATCAAGCCTTTGTATATGAAGAGCAACTGTTCATAAGGGAAAAAAAATCGACATCTGAATAAGACTCTCAGTTTCTTAGAGGCTATTTCCGTAATGTGGGTTTCCCAAGAAAGAGTGATGTTACAGTAATACCAATTATATTTATTGAACCAAGAGATGGAATTACAGAACCGTCAAAGTAGAGGAAAGTTGTGAGGGACTGTAAGTAGAGAGATGGGTAGAAACTGGGTCTTGGAGGCATTAAACTTCACCAGATTTCGTCTGCCATGCAACGATATCCTGTCCAAGTCCGAGTTTGTTGAGGAAGTTGTGTCGAGACGAGATGCAGTGCGAGTGAGAGAAGGAGCAAAATTAAAGGATGTGGAAGAATCCAGTGTTGATTCGTCTGCGTATGAAAACATTTGGTTGTTTGTGTAAGAAAGGAAATCGTGTATAAAAAGGAGACAAAGTGTAGGAGACAGGATAGAATCTTGAGGGACACCGCTGTTGATGGAGAAAGGGGGTGGGCGATCCGTCAACAACCACGGAGAGAAAGTTCGATATGAAGCAGCAAAGCTATGGAGGGATACATATATAAACACCCCCATCCCTACAACACACACACACACACACACACACACTGATTCAGGATAAAGCTGCTTCGCCATCGCGCCATCGTACTCTCCTGCCACTAGAGATCCTGTGTCCCGGAGTTGCAGTTCGGCACCACAACCGCGTCGAACCCATCCGAGTTGGCACAGGCCTCTACAAGAACATTTCCCTTACCAAGCATTGTGAACGTCAGCTGCCGCTTGGGAGGCTCTAAATCACACTCCTTAACGGCATGCTTTAAGTTTTTCTTCCATACTTCGTAGTTTCCCGGGTATATTTCCTCACACCCACTCTCTAGTTGTCATGCATAATGCATCCACTACCAAGCCTCACAGACCAATTCCGGTGTTTCCCCAGACCGCTTCATATGTTATGGTCCACCCCTTTGATAGGACGTTACTTCTCAGTACACCTCATCCCTTCAATATGTTCTTCCCATGCACGCCTCTCGTCTTTCTAGATGCTCAGCCCCGGCATCCCAAAGCCAATCTCACTCCATCCGTCCATCTCTTCGGTCATCCCCTTCCTCCAGTTCCCTCCACTTGTGCCACGTAGATCCTCTTTTTTCAGTATTTTCTCAATCATCCTCTTCGTATCTTATATTTACAATCGTTATGTTTACTTCAGCCAGTTAGTGTAGTTAACTAAACAAGCCGCGTTTCATTACATTTATTACACACACACACAGACACACACACACCTTACAAATAGTCATTTTTGCTAGTGGAAGTTTAAAGTAGAAAAGGCTGATATTAGTAGCATTGAAACCCTCCCATTGTGGCTCTGCATTAAATATTAGTTGCATTTGGACTACACCAGTCATTCCTCTCCCCCACACCCACTCCTCTCGTGTCATCCCATCTCTCTCCTCCTCTCTCTGCACCCCTGCCCCACCCTGACCGTCATCACCCACCCTCTTCTCCACTCTCTGCCTTTCCTCTATCTTGGGGAAATTCCTCGGCCATATCGGAATGTGCATGCAAATATGTGTGTCGGAGCAGCAGCGGTGGTCAGGGTGCCGGACAGCTTGCGAGGAAATATACCAGCCTGGAGGGATGGGCGGCCCGTCATCCTGACCGCCTTCTTGCCACCCTGTACAGTGAGGCACACGCCTCAGTGTGCAGCACCCAGCTCGGGTGTGGAGTCATATACCATATGCTGGGCGTGGGGTTGGCCAGGGTTGGCTGGTCTGCTTCAGGTATGTGCTAGTGGCAGTGAGGCCGCGGCAGGTGGTGCTGGTGGTGGCCGAAGGCGGTAGTGGTGTTGTTGTATATTGTGACCAAACGGAGTTGTGATGCTGTTGGTAGGGCCTAGGTATTTGATAATGGTGATGCGATCGAGGGGAAGGGGTTGTGGTGGTGATAGTAGTGCTGGTAGTGGTGCTGGTGGTGATATTGGTGGGAGCAAGGCAGGATGTGGTTGTTGTGGTGGTAGTGATGCGGCTATGACAGGTAGTGGTACAGGTAGGGTCCACTTTTTCCCATGCGACCTTGGATAAAACAGTAATATAGGGCGATTATCTCTTACTGCCTCTGCCTGCCACTCTGCTGCTCCCCCCACGTCCGCTCCTCCTCATCTTGTGTTTAGCAAAATATAATTCGTCTGCCGAGAGTGATATGCTGAAGTGTTAAAGAACTCTGGGGTTTTAGTGGTTTACAGATGTTTCAGGTGCAGTAGTTATGATGCGTTGCTTGCCGCATTTCGCGACACAGGTTTTCTTGGTGTTCGATACCACCAGAAAAAGAGGAGTGGGAGCGGCGTCCCAAGAGGGTAATTCCGAGGACTGTAATCAGCAGCTGTGACGGTGCACATTACCAAGAGGTGTCGGCTGTTTGCCCATCCTCGCCGTGGCCTTCACTGTGCAGGTTCTGCTGGCATGTGGGGATAGAAGGATAGCTCGGATTGTGAGGCTGCGGCGGAGGCATTCAGGTGGGATGGCGTTAGGATGATGGGATTAGGATAGTGAGGTTACGTCGGTTGGAGTCAGGATTACAGGATGAAGTACGTTGGTTACTGAATCACGAGTTCACTTGAGTTGAGGTCATGAGGTAGCTCGAGGTTATTTGGGGATTTAGGTGGATTTTGATCAGCAAAGTGGAATTAGGTGGCTAGGGATCTGGATAATGTGATCAGCTTTGGTGGGGTTTGGATCAATGAATGAGATCAGGTAGGTTGAGGGAAAGAATGTGAGATACGGTACATTGGGCGAGAGGATGATGGAGTAAGGTGAGCTGAAATCAGGCTCACGGGATGAGCTGGGCTGAGGTGGAGGGTGGGGAAGGGAGATGACTGAGCTTGGGTCGACAGGGACCAGGATGAAAGTAGAGGCGGGAAGGGGTGAGGATGTGGGGGAATCCGGGGGACTGAAGTGTACACCTCAGCACCTGAGGTGAAGAGTGAACTATCTCCCCCACACATCTCAGCGCGCCACAGCGTCTCTGGGATAAAGACATGAGCCATCTCACACTTTTCCAATGCTCTGAAAGTTTGATTCATCGGATGAACGAGAAGTGTTGTGTCTGTGGCAAGACTACCCTGAGTTTGGATATTTTTAACCTTGCTGAGTCGAGCTGGTTATGTTGTCTTTGTGGAAGTCAACACACATACGTGTTTTTGACTATGTACTGCATGTGATATCACCCCACTGGGGTCTAACTGAGACCCTTTGTGACCCCTGTAATCCTTTTGCGCTACCGCTCACAGGATGAGTATGGGGTGCACAATAAATTTGCCGGGATTCCGGCACAAATCAATCAGATCATTGATCAACGTTCACTGACGCGGGATAAATGGAAGAGTCTTGCTGGTCATTCGATTCTCATGCAGGAAACTTGCTCACGTCCACTTGTATGATTATATCTGCTCTTATGCTGAATCTCTCTCTCTCTCTCTCTCTCTCTCTCTCTCTCTCTCTCTCTCTCTCTCTCTCACACGCACATGCACACACATACACACACACACATTTACTTCTTTAATGTTGTAGTTAGCGTCGCTGACTATGATTCACGCAAGGCCCCGCACAGGTTCGAATCTAGGGCGCATCAGTCGGTCCATAGCCAGCCAAGTTGTTTATCTTCCCTTCGGCCTTGGTCGATAAATGGATACCTGACATAGGTTGGAGTGTGTAATTACCTATTTGTAATTACCAGTTCGTACTGTATTGGGATGGAGCTTACATACAGGAGTAAAGACATGGTACATATGTTAAGGTTAGTAGATGGGGCCATACGAGTGCAAAGCTCTCTCTTTCCAGGTAATATACAAATAGTAATCACACACACCCAGATCAGGCTAAGCAAAGAAATGGAACATATTTAAGGTTAAGAATCGGGGGCAATACGATTTTAAAACTCTCTCCTCGTAACACACACACACACACACACACACACACACACACACACACACTTGCGAGTGTGTTTGTGCAACGTTGGGTTATGAGCACCACCATATTGTGGTTACACATAAAGCAAACAACAGAGGACCTATTGGCCTGATAGGAGGTTACCTGCTGTTTTTTTATTTTTCATTTCCATCCAGTTGATGATGACAGACGATAGAGAAACTTCTTTAGTTTCGTCTTGAATGAATGAGTCTATTGTTTTGCCAGTTGTGCCGTTAAATGTTGAGGGCACAGGAAGAAGGGGGAGCTAGGGGGAAAGGCTTGACATACTTGTGTCCCACTTAGCGGCTCTATGAACCGACTTTTTACCCTTTGGGGCGCCGCCCTGGAACCTAGAAGGGAATTTAATTTTACCGAAATAGTTTGGTCTGACCCTCGCCTGATGTGGTGCACGGACCCCCACCCTCTCTTATTGGTTCCTCTGACCCTTCAGCCTCATTGTTAGGGCACAGGCAAAGCCATGGTGAGGTTGGTGGGTACAATCAGTTCAAGGGCATGATTGGCAGACGCAGACAAGGCCGGGGTCGTAATGACTGGGCGCACCGGAGGCCGATGGCATGATCTGTAGGTGCAAGGTAGGTGGGAACATGATTGGTTGGCGCAGACAAGGTCGGGGTCATGACTGACTGGTGCATGCAAGGCACGTGATGTGATTGATAGCCGCAGACAAGGCTCATGACATGACTGCCAGGCTCATCCAGTGTTCAGGATATGATTACCGGGCACAGGCAAGGCCCCTGGCATGATTACCGGGCACAGGCGAGGCCCCTGGCATTTTACCGGGCATTCTGACAGAGACATGATTGCTAGGTGCAGACGAGACCAAGAGCATGATTGATGGTTGCAGACGAGACCAGGAACGTGATTGACGGCTGCATACGAGACCAGGAATGCAATTGATGGCTGCATACGAGGCCAAGAATGCGACTGATGACTGCGGACGAGGCCAGGAACGTGATTGATATAGCAGACGAGGTCGGGAATGCGATTGATAGCTCCAGTCGAGGACAGGAACGATATTAATGGCTGCAGAATAGGTCAAGAAGGTGATTGATGCCTGCAGGCGAAGTCATGAACGTGATTGATACCCAGAGACGAAGTCAGGGACGTGAATGATGGCTGCAGACGAAGCCAAACACGTGATTGATAACTATAGATTGTAAGTGATGGTCAAAAGCAGGCCAGTAGCGTGTGCTCAGGCGCACACAAGGCCAGAGACATGACCACTGAACATGATAAATCAGTGAACAACGTTGGTTGAGGCAGCTAAGACCAGACGCGATTGGTTGAAGGCTAAGAATAGACAAAGACACGATTGGTTGACACAATTAAGAACAGACACGATTGGTTTACAGTTAAGAACAAGAACAAGATTGGTTAACAGTTAAAATCAAGGGCATATTGGATGGTGTGGTTAGGATAGGGTAAGGCTCATTGTTGGGTTTAGGTAGGGATAGCGACAAGGTTGATAATATCTTGTTGCACGAAAGAGTTTCATGTACAGTTGTATATTATACCGGTACAACTTTCTTACTTATGTTCTACGAAGTTCTTTCGGTTGTCGGATGCATCATTGTATTGGCAGGCATTATTGTGAAATAGCCCTGATTGCTTTGTCCTTACTATCCCATTTTCTTTGTTCATTAGTTTGTATTAAACAAACTCCTTGTGATCCGTCAATCATATGTAGAAGGGATGATTGTACAGGGAAAAGGAGATAGTTTTGTGAGGTACAAGGCAGAAGGGATAGCAAATAAGTTGGGGCGTCGAAAAGAAGGCTGAAAAAGGAAACTTGCCGTCAAGTTTGTTTGAGGGAACGCTACCACCTGAAAGTTCCATCCTTCACTAAAGAATTGAATCGACTCTTTCCAAAAGTTCCTCCCCTTCCACAACCCATTCACCCTTTTAATACCTTCCTCTCATCCTGGCAGTCCGCCTCCCATCCTTGAACTCCGCCTTTATCCATTCCCCGTCGTTGGTATTATTGAGGCATAGGCTCTCTCCCTTCCCCAAGTTTAATTACTGATAGCGTGTACGTGGCAGGTATTAAGGCCCTACGCTGCTCACTACTAGAGGGACGCTACCCTGTTGATGCAGCTGGTGCCGTATCGCGGGTGGTAATATCATTCTTATGGTGCCACACTGCTGTTGGAGCCACGCCTCTGTGGATGTCGCTCTTCTGATGCTATCGTGGGCTTGATAGTGTGCCTTTGTTTCAGGAGTTCTTCAGGTGATGCCGCACAGCTGGTGTTACCATGCCGCTGATTGCGCCACTTATCAGCTGAAGCCGTGCTGGTAGTGGTGCTCTGCCGCAAGTGCTGCAGCGCCATTGTTGATGCCTTGCTCGAGCCTACCCTCTGTTGCTGCCGTGTCTTTGTGCTGCTCTGCATCTGGTAATACGTGATTGTTGGTGTTGTAGGTCTGTTAGTGATGTACCTCTTCCTGACTATGGCATACGGCTACTGGTGCAGAGATATGGCTTATGCCATGGCCCTACAAATACCTTGCCATACCTAATGTCGTGCCTCTGATGATGCTTGACGCAGTTGCTGCAGTACCTGTGTTCCTTGTTTTAGGGCGCACCCTTCTGTTGGTACGCTACCATGTCTAGAGTGATAATGAAGGAGATAATGAGTAATCGTATTTTTTGGTTATTGAATATATGACGTGAGATTACGTTGTGGTTCAGGTATTTATACTTTTTTTTCCCCCTGAAGGCTCCAGTCACGAACACAAACCTTCATCAAGGCCAACTCCTAAAAGAAACATAGAAAAGTCTAAACTAATCATGAAATAAGTTCAAAAGAAAAAGACCTTGAGAACTTTGGAGTAAGTGAAAAGTTCATTTGCTTTTTATAGAGGGACAGGTCAGTCTGTTAGGAAAGACACGAGAGGGTTTGTAGTTCCAAAGACCTTGGAGTGATATTGTCTAACATCCTAACCTCGAGCAAACACAACAAAATAACGGTTCCCTAGTGCAGAAGGATGGCAGGCTGGATCCTGCGGACCTTTAAGACGAGAAGAAACACCAGTGTTGATATTATTCAAAGCGCTAATTCTTTCTTGAATTGAATATTGTTGCATTCTGAAATCACCCTTCAAGGCGGGCAATATTGCGGATTAGATGTTTCACAACCCTTGTTATTGCGGTAATGGAACTAATCACTGAGAACGGTTGAAATCTCTGAGGCTGTACTCACTGGAGTGCAGACGGGAGAGACATCATCTCTACCTGGAAAATCCTAGAAGGTATGGTTCCTAACTTACATTTGGAAATAAAGTATCCTACTGTCACGATAGGCATGAAGACTGAAATAATACTTCAGAAATCCAGAGGTACGATATGCTCGAAAAGAGAGAATACCTTAAACATCCGGGGCGCCAGACTCCTCAACATCTTGCCAGATACCATCAGAAACAGTATGGGATGTACAGTGGAGAAGTTTAAGAGTGCACTGGACAAGTACCTACCTATAAAGTGTACCAGACCAGCCATGTGGGGCCTGAGGGCTGTGGCTTCCAACAGCTTGGTCGATTAAATACCAAATCAAATAGCCTGGGCCCCGCCAGGGCAGTGGGGGAGAGGACCTCAGAAGACTTCACCAGGTATTCGGTGGAGGGAAAAGAATAGGTCATAGCTGTTAGGAAAAACATGAGATAGTAAATAGTTCCAAAGCTTGGCGGTGCAGGGAAAAAACGGACATCACAACGGCCCTCCCTTGAGATGCCAGTGGCAGCAAAAACGTATCAGAAAACTTGCCTTTGAGGATGAGCAAAACGTGGCGGAATGCGGTGTAATGGTAAGGTGTACTCTCCATTTTTGATGAGGGACACCATCGTATCTGCTGCAAACGATATAACTGCTGAAGAACCTCTAATTGCAGGTTTAATGTGGTTTGTGCACGGAGTTTCTGAGACCCTTGTATGTCAGCTAAGTGTTTACGTTTATGTATGCCTGTATCTGTGTAGGTGTGGGCCGGTATTCTTCTGTGTGAGTAAGAATTTCTGTGCATGTGTGATAGTGAGAAGGAGCGTCTCTTGTTACCCAAGAATGTATCTGAAAGTATATGTGAGCTAAAGCGGAAGTACTTTTTTTGTGTGCGTTTAATTGCATGTTTTGCTGCTGTCTGTGTCTGCCTGCTTGCTTGCAGGTATATGTGCGCGCAAGGGACGTTTGACCGAACTATTCCCATCATATGGAAAGGTCTTCCTCTTCTTATTTAATACATGTTGAGCTTAGGCTTTCCTTGAAGATCGTTAGAAAACGGGAAGTGCTCGAAAGGCCCAATTCACAGTCGGTTCAGGTGTTTCGGGTCCATAATGGTCGCAAGGGGAGGGAACTTTTACACATTTTTTTTTTCTTCCTTTTTTGAGGTAAACAAGTCGGAAGGGCCTCTTACCCTCCCTCCGCCTGGTTGGAGGAGTTCAGTGCACACGACCAAAGTGCAGGAGGAGGGTATTAGCGCACCAAATTTTAATACCCCAGGCTGGGTAACTGACAGAGAAATTTCTATACCTGATGACCAAAAATTGATTTGACTTTAATGCACGATCGAGAGGAATAAATTGTGATTGGATTCTTATGATTCTGATCCTCAGGAAAGGGAGTGTAACAGTGATATTGGAATGGTAGAATTCATGCATGTGTGTGTTACAGAGAGTGTGTTGTACACACATGTTGCCCCGTCTCTTTATCTTTTACTTATCCTGTTTTGACCTAGTGTACATACACACACACACACACATGTACATACATTCCAGATTACGCCCGTTACCCTTTCACAGACCATCCTCAAAGGGAAGGATGAACGCTAGTTGGTTGTCCCGCCCGGACTCGAATCCGGAGTGTTAGATCGGTAGTTGAGGCTGAAACGGTTGAATTGTTTGTTGAGGATACTGAGGGACCCCTTTTGTTGTTCAGATCTGGCACGTGTTCCTGTTCTGGGGTCATTTTTTTTTTCTGTGTGTTTTTATGTTTATGGTGTGTTGTGTGAATGTCATGTGCGTGTCGCATGTCAGCCCAGAATAGTCTGCATTCTATTCAGGGGTAGCGATTGGCCAGTCATGGTGATGGGAGGGTGCAGATTGGATGCTTGGGTAGTAAAATGATAACTGCAGATTTATATGGAGATGCAGAAATTCTGTTCTAAGTGAGCCACTATATGTATGTATGTGTTTTGTGTGTGTCTGCGTGTTTTTATGTAATCCCCCAGGACCCCTTCGCAAAGGGCTCCTGTAGCTCGAATGCTGCAGTACAATCAGGAGCAGGGAAAGGCTGGATTACTTTGAAATGGGAAGTGTTTCGACGGGATTGTATTTTCGATGATAAAGCCTCGCCAAAGTACCCACGATCATGCGGAGTCCAGGAACCCCCGAAATAAAGAACACGTGTACCGGTAAGTGCATTGAATATTGTCCTCAGTGATGTTGCTTCCTGGGTTTTAAGTCGTCTGTATCCATCCTGTCGTCTTGGCATATTCAACAGCTCCTGGGAAGAGGCAACAAAGGAACTGTTTAATCTGGAAGGACGATTTTAGGTTGCATATTGACAACTGGTGAAGCCAGTGATGACACTGTTCAGAGCACTTGCCCCCTCCCGACTGGAGTACTGCTGTCTGCTCCTTTTACCTTATAGAACCGGAGAAATGGCTGAGGAAACTGAAAAAATCGTTGACATTTTGAATGACACATGAAGAGTCCTGGAAAGCCGAGCCCCAAACATGCATTTAGAGATTATTCTCTCTCTCTCTCTCTCTCACTGAGGTGCTAAACCATAGGGACGGTGCCCCGTGACCTCTCCACTGACTTGACACCTGACTCTGATCAGCTGGCACCATGGGAACCAATATACCACCTCCTTTCCCTCTATCCTTCCTTCCCTCCGCTTCGTCCCGGCTCCCTGTTCCTTGCTATCCTTCCTGCCTATCTCTGTCGTAGCAGTATAAATGAGGGAGCCGTAGGCCGCACCTTCAGTCTTCTTGAAAGGTAGTTAGGGCGGCAGCGGTGCCCTCAGCTCATACGGGGTAAGCTCAAGTGACTATTTCAGTTTTTAGTTTTAATACTTTATTCCCTGTTACAGGAATCGAGATCCTAATGCTGTCTCTAGGTACCCCTGTACAATAATACCAGAAGCATTTGGCAAGTGTCGCAAGTACATACAAATATAACAAAGGAGCTTACTAAAGCCTAAGGAAGTTAGAATATTCCTTCAACACAACATCAATATTATTTACATAATGTCTGGCCAGTATGGGGAGGGTCATCGTGTCTCC